>CAUYQS010132599.1:0-22567 GCA_963574585.1 Otolemur crassicaudatus | reverse complement strand
CCCAGCTACTTGGGAGGCTGAGGCAGGAGACTCGCTTGAGCCCAGGAGTTGGAGGTTGCTGTGAGCGTGATGCCATGGCACTCTACCCAGGGGGACAGCTTGAGGCTCTGTCTCAAAAAAAAAAAAAAAAAAAAAAAAAACTGGCCCCAGCCAAACTGCAACAAAAAAAATAGCCGGGCATTGTGGCAGGGCACCTGTAGTCCCAGCTACTTGGGAGGCTGAGGCAAGAAAATCGCCTAAGCCCAGGAGTTGGAGGTTGCTATGAGTTGTAACGCCACAGCAGTCTACCAAGGGCGATAAAGTGAGACTCTGTCTCTAAAGAAAAAAAAAAAAAAAGAAGAAGGAAAATATTCCAGAATTAGAGCACAACACTATGAATGTACTAAAAATGAATGCACACATAAAAATGGGTAAAATAGTGAATTTTATGTTATGCCAATTTTTTTTAAAAGGATATCAATTAGATGAGAAGTTTGGGGAACTATTAATAGAGATGGTAAGAAGATGAAGCAGAAGCCAGCAGGCAGAGACTGCAGGACCCATGGGCACCTCAATGTCTGGCTCCTGGCCAGCCCCTGCCTAACCAGCACCTTGGTACTCTTCACATTCCAGCTCCTGGGGCTTTTCCAGCCCTGCTCGTCCCACGAGAGAGGAGGTTTGTGGCTTGGGCTCCCCCAGCATCGTCCATAGTGAAGGCTGCTGACCCACACTTACCTGGCCTCGGTGACATTAGCAGGGCTTCCCCTGCACACCTTCTCCAGCTGCACATAGACTGAGCAGTTAACCCGGCTCCAGTCAGGGTCGCAAACAGCCAGGAAGTTGGGCCTTAGACGGCCAATCATGTACTTGGCCAGGTCCGTCAGAGACTGGCTTACAGCAGCCCCGAACAGGAATGTCCCCAACACCTTGTACACGGCAGCCACGTAGTTGTTGAATTCAGAGCGGGAATAGAGGCGATCTGTATATACCAGGTAGGCTTCACCAGCTGAGACCTGCAAAGGGCAGCCAAAGAGCCTCAAGGCTAGGCTGAGGCAGCTACAGAGACTGCTGGGAATCTTGGCCTCAGACCTCCCTGAGGCTGCTAAGGAATTCCAAAGGGGCCCTGTCCCCATAAGTACCACCCAGGGAAGACCTGTGTCTGCCATCAGGCCCCCACAGACATCCAGGACAGGGTTGTGCCCCTCCCTAGCTCCCACCCCTGCCCCACGCCTTACAAGGACCACGGTAGCCGAGATGGTGACTCCAGCCATGAGCCCATGGGTGATGGTGTCAGGACGGTAGGGATACCGGATGGAGTCATCTCCACAGTAAAATCCTCGCTTGTATGGGGCGTTCACCAGCGTCAGTATGGCGAAGGGCAGAGAGGCTGGGGTGAAGGAGAGAAGCTCAAGAAGCCAGGTGGCTCTCCCACAGTGGAGCCTTGGGGTTCCACACAACTGCATTGGCCTCCCGGTCTCCCCACCTCCACTCCCACCAGACAGCTAGGAGGAGCTTTTCTCATGGCAAATGGAGACTGCTGCACCATTCACCCTCCCATGGCTCCTCCTTATCCTCAAATAATTACCAACCCCACTACACACACACACACTTCCAGCCTCCTTTCTGCTCCTGAACAAATACAGCAAGCACCCATACCAGGACCTTTGCATAGGCACTTCTCTCTGCCCAAAATATCTTTGACTAACTTCCAGTCTCAGCTTCATCCCCCTCCTGCTTGTCCAACCCTGGCATTACTCCCATATCAAGAAACACCTGTATTCATATCTCTTGTCCTCATGTGGAATTATGCAATCGCTTGTGTGATACTTGCTTGAATTTTCCCCATTCATCTATGAGCACCAGAAGGGGCTTGTGGAGTTCAGGGCTGAGTCCCTGGAGCCTGCTTTGGGTCTAGCCAGGGGAAGTGTTTATTAATAAGGCAGGACTCAAGAGGCCTGACCTCAGAGAGGTCAGGAACACTGGGAGGAAGGGAGCAGCTGAAGCACCACTCTTCATGCATTTGCCCCTTTGTTTACATTTGAGCCAAGCCCTGAGCCTACCACATGGTGACCAGGACAGATGCAGCACTGGCCTCAGGGAGTCCAGTCCAACAGTACAGGTGCCAAAAACAGAGTAATGAGCCTAGGGTGGCCAAGGAGGCAGAAGCCACCTATAGAGGACCGGGACAGAGAGCAGCTTCCTACTCCATAAGTGGGTGTACAACATAAGCCCAGGTCGGCTCCCTAGAGATAAACCAAGGTAGTATACTTATGCAGGGCAGGTGACAAATATAAAATGATGTGACTTCTCTGAGATGTGAACACCTCCAGTGGCGTTCTTGAGTACTTTTGATGCTGAGTCTGGAAACATAATCCAGTGAGGAAGGCAAAGAGGTCCACCTCACAGAGGGACACAGAGGCAAGGGGATGAGGAAGAGTAAGAAAGGGGTGCAGAGCAGGAAAGGAGGTTGCTGTCTGGGAGACAGCTGTGGTTTTTGTTTTTGTTATTTTGGAGGGGGATTCTTTTTTTTGAAACAGAGTCTTGGTCACCCTGGGTGGAGTGCCATGATGTCATAACTCATAGCAACCTCAAACTCTTGGGCTCCAGCAATCTTCTTGTATCAGCCTCCTGAGTAGCTGGGACTAGAGGTGTCTGCTAAAACACTTGGCTAGATTTTACTAGAGACAAGGGTCTTACTCTTGTTCAGACTGGTCTCGAACTCTTGAACGCAAGCAATCCACCCATTTCAGCTTCCAAAATGCTGGTATTACAGGCGTGAGCCATCAGGCCCAGCCTGACAACTGTGGTTAGATGGGGCTATAAGGTAGACTGCAGGGCAGATGCCTGAAGGTTGTGAGGTGGTTCAAACCAGATGGGAAGAGAAAGAAAGGCAATGCTCAGGCCTAGGGGTGGAACTGCATCTCTGGGGTGGGCAGGGAGTTGAGGGGGGAGGCTGGGCTGTAGGACATTATAAGAACCTGGAGAAGTGGCTTGGTGCCTGTGGCTCAAGTGGCTAAGGTGCCAACCACATACACCTAAGGTGGCAGGTTCGAATCCAGCCCAGCCTGGGCCCGCCAAAAAACAACAATGACGGCTGTAACCAAAAAATAGCCAAGCGTTGTGGCCGGCACCTGTGGTTCCAGCTACTTGGGAGGCTGAGGCAGGAGACTCACTTGAGCCCAAGAGTTGGAGGTTGCTGTGAGCTGTGATGCCATGGCACTCTACCCAGGAGGATAGCTTGAGGCTCTGTCTCAAAAAAAAAAACCTAGAGGAGGCTCCCAGAGTTGCCCAAGGTCAGGGTTACAAGATGCTGAGAAATGAAGTCCACCCCCTCCCACAGTAGAGTGTGGGATAGGCCCACACAGGTATGGCTGTCTGGGACACCTAATCCTAATCCAGCACCTCCCACCAGAGATTCAGACATCCCCATTGGAGCATCCCCTCACATTTAGGCATCCTGAGCACCTCCCAGCCCTCACACCACCTTCCTTGTCACCACCAGGTACGGTGTAGGTATTAAAGCTTCTAGAATGGAAGCCAGGTCTGCCTGGGCCACCACCACATAGCATATTACAGCAAAACCCAACCTAATCTCAGCTCCACCTCTCGCTGGGGTGTAACCTCCAGCAGGTGGCTCAACTTCTCTGGGCTGCATTTGGGGATCACAGCCGCATTCCCTCAGGCTGTTTAAGGGTGAAAGTTTAATTATAATATTTGCATATTCCTTAATATGTAGTATACAGTAAGTGCCACATCAATGTTTAAGTAACACAGGTGCTCAGGAAGTGGTACCCAGGGTTAGCAAATGCCCGATGGACCTTCTTGCTGTCACTTGGCCCATCCTAAAAGGGTCTCCTCCGGGATATAAAAGGAGGTCCTGGCCTCTGCTAGCCCAGCAGCAAATCGGGAACCACGCTGGGGGGAGCGACACAGAATTAGGCCTGATCCTGGCCGCTCCTAGAATTCTGGGCCATTGTCCGTGTGGCCACAGAGCAAACACTCGGCCTTTGTTCTGGAGACCCTAGGGGAGGGGCCCGGTGGGGGCCTGGGGTGGCCCCTCCCCCAACCTGGCCCGCAAACCCGCAGGACAGGTTTAGTTCTTGCCTGCCCCGAGGCTCGATGCACCCGCAGCCCGCGGCCTAGCCTTTCTCTACGTCTCTGCGAGGCCCAAGGCGCGGGAGCGCCAGACCTAACTTGCAGCGCAAGGGGTTCGAATCCCACCCACCAGTGGGGATCCCGTTCCTGGCAGCAGAGGTATAGAGGTCCTCCGAGGTGACCCGCGGCCCCGTTCCCCGCCCGGGCTGCCGGGAGCCGGGCCACAGCCCGCGTGAATCACCGCCCAAGCCGGGCGGGGCGAGGTGGGGGGAGACCCTAGCGGCCCCTCCGTGGCTCGTTCCTGCGGCGGCGGCGGCCGCCGAAGGATGCTCACCTTAGCACTTGGACCCTTCAGGACCCCTCCTGAGCCTGGCAAGCGGGGCCAGGTGGCTGGCGGGCGCACGAAAGGGCATGGGAACACAGGGCGAGGTAGATCTGGGACTGGGAAGGTCTTCCGCAGGGTTCCCCTACCTCCGGGGGGTCCTCCAAGAGTAGGGCGCTGCAGCCTCCCCTCTTGCCCTGCAAACTTTCGCTGCGACTGGGGGCGTGTCAGTCCTGGGAAAGTCCCCAACACACACCCGGGACCCAGGGCTCTTACCGACCACCAAGCACAGCACGTCGAGCAGCACGAAGACCCACCTCCGCTCCATATTGCCCCTGCCCAGGGCCGCGCCCGCGACCCCAGACACCGGTCCCAGAGCGTCCCGTCGCTCCCTGCCCCGCCTGGCCACGGGGTCACGTGGCGGCAGAGCCCGGCCCCGCTGCCAAGGGGAGGGCAAAGGAGAGGGGGTAAGGGAGGGAAGGCCTGGGGAGGAGCGGGGAGCGGCAGGGAGGGAAAAGGAAGAGAAGGTGGAGAAGGGAAGGGAACGAGGAGAGGGTAAGGGAGTGGACCCACGGGGCGGGCCGAAGGAAAACGGGTGGACTCTGCCCCCACAGGGAGGAGGAGCTGGGTGGACGGTGCGCACGGCGTTGACTGGGGGAAGGGAAGAACCCGGAATCCCTGATCCTGACCCAGGGTGAGGAGCAAGGAATCCCTGACCCTGATCCGAGCTGGGCGGGGTCAATGGAGGCTGGGGGGAGGGGGGGCTGGAATTGGGCTGGCTACGCCCCTCCGGGAAGGGGCGGGGAGGCGTGAAAAAGTAGAGAGGCCGGGCGTGCGTGTGCGAAGGACTGCTGGGCTTCTACAGGACGCATCCTCCACCCCAGATCCCTCTGAGCCCCGGTTTCCTTCTTGGGTGATGGAGCTTGTGTTCCGCGTCGTAAAACCTCTGAAAACAGGAAGTACCTTAAAAGTGATGGGGCACCATAGCTTAATTGCAGAGGTGCTTCCTTCCTAATACTTGCTATCCCTGACCTTTTTTTTTTTTTCTTTTGAGTCTCACTCTGTCACCCCGGGTAGAGTACTATGCCGTCATAGCTCACAGCAACCTCAAACTCTCTTACTTAAGCGATCCTCTTGATCTAGCCTCCCAAGTAGCTGGGACTACAGGCACTCACCACAATCCTCAGCTAGTTTTTCTGGGTTTAGTAGAGACAGGGCATCACTCTTGCTCAGGCTGGCCTCCATCTCCTGAACTCAGGCATGCTACCTGCTTCAGCCTCCCAAAGTGCTAGGATAACAGGCATGAGCCACCGCGCCTGGGTGATCCCTAGTTTTTTAAATCAAGCGCCTCAACACCTGGGGTTTGGGGTTAGGGTGCATGTGCGGATGCACCATTCTTATTGGCACACTTGTAGTCCCATTTTACAAGACAGCACACAGGTGCCAAAAGGTAAACCCGACCAAGTATTAACAGGGTCTGGCCCCCAACCAGGTCCTGGGGAGCCCTATGCACCTATGCTAACCCTAACCCATCTCATCCACTCAGAGTCCTGACACCCATCTGGGGTCTCTGGGCTGGAACTATCTGGGAGGCCCCACCTCCTCCGGAGTCCTGCCTTAATTCTTCATTCACCTTGACACTGGGTCTGTTACTTGAGGCTATACAGTAGGATGAGGCAGGGCTGAGACTGGAACCCAGGTTGCTGAGCCTCAGGTCCACTGCCCTGTACCTCCTCATTTTCATCATCACCATCAGCTCCCTTCCTAACAATCCTAAAACAGAATGTGTCTTGACCCTTTTTACAGATAGAGGAACCCAGCTGAGACCCAGAGAGGGGCATCCCAGGCAGCTAAGTCTGGAACTCGGAGTCCCCCAAACCTGTGTCCCCGGGATGGTCAGGCACCTGCAGTTGGGGTGGGGATCAAGATGCCCACACAGTGGTGCTAGGTGGAGCAGCGCAGTTTATCTGTGGCCCTTCACAGGGCAGACTGGAGATGAGGGCAGTTTTCTGTGACCAGGGTCCCTTAAGCACAGGGACAGCTTTTCGCAGGCAGGTGGAGATGAGCCCCCATCCAACACACAAAATAACTCAGCACATCCCCAGGACTCTGGTCCTGGATTTTCGCTAACTCTGGATTTTCTGTCTGTGGTGTCCAGACAGCGTAGAGGGCCATCTCTAGCTATCCCCACACCAAATAGCACAACCAGACAGGGTTAAGGCTGTCACAGGGATGGACTTCAAGTTACCTCCACTGCCAGTACACCCTGGGCCAGTCATTCACTCATTTGTCATTCATGCATGCAGGCAAAGTATGTGAGAACTACACCCCCTCCCTGCTTGGCATAAATGCTGCATGTACACCTGGGTGTTAGCTGCTGTTACTACTGCATGTCCCCACTCCTCAGTGCAGTCTTGAAGGCCTATGCACACTTTCTTCCAAGATGCACAGGGCATAACACTGTATTGGAGTAAGGGAATTCAAGCACCTACTGTGTACCAGGCAGGAGCTGGTAAGGGAGAGGAGATGGTATGAAGGCTGAGGTTGGGTACTAAGTCTGGAGAGAGAGACCCAGGAGAGGATGGGGAGGTGGTTAGAGGGTGCTCCCCTTCTGTACTTCCTTCTGCTCAGGATTTGGGTCAGGCCTTAAAAACCCTGGGCAGGGGCAAGATTAAAATCTGGTAGAGGCAGCAAGAATTAGGATTAGGGTTAGGATTGGGGTCAAGGCTCCTGTATGTGCTGCTGTGGTGCTGCACTCAAGGAACACTTTTCTTTTGAGAAAGAGTCTCATTTTGTAGCCCTTAGTAGAGTGTCATGGCATCACAGCTCACAGCAACCTCAAACTCCTGGGCTCAATTGATTCTCTTGCCTCAGCCTCCTGAGTAGCTGGGACTATAGGCGCCTGCCACAATGCCCAGCTATTTTTTTGTTGCAGCTGTCATTGTTGTTTAGCGGGCCTGGGCCAGGTTCGAACTCACCAGACTCAGTATACATGGGCACCAAGCCAGTTTTTCTATTTTTAGTAGAGACAGGGTCTCGCTCTTACTCAGGCTGGTCTTGAACCTGTGAGCTCAAACAATCCATCCACCTCGGCCTTCTAGAGTGCTGGGATTACAGGTTAAGGAAGGCATGGCGCCCAGCCCAAGGAACGTTTTTTTTTTAAGAGACAGAGTCTTACTTTATCATCCTTGGTAGAGTGCTGTGGCATTACAGCTCACAGCAACCTCCAGCTCTTGGGCTTAGGCAATTCTCTTGCCTCAGCCTCCCAAGTAGCTGGGACTAAAGGCGCCTGCCACAACACCTGGCTACCAAGGAACTTCTTGTCAGAGCTTTCACAGATGGGAACTACTGGCTTTCAGCTGCCTGTTCTTCCCTTACAGGAAGAACCTGAAGCCAGTATGACTTCCAGGGGAGACAGCCTGGGCCCTGTGGTTTCTCCCTATGTACAGATGGTAAGATGGGAAGAGACCAGCTATATGTGGGCCCCAGGCTGGATCCTCCTAGAGACGGGGCCAACCACTGGGAGCCAGCTGATTGGCTGGCAACAAAACTCAGGGCCACAGCAGGTTGCAGCTCTCGCCACTTGGCCCAGCACTGGCTATGTCACTGTGGTGCTTCTTCTCAACCTGACAGGCTCCAGGTTTGTTTCCAGACAGTGGTAAAGATGGAGAGCCATGTGAAGTGGGCAGGAGGCTAGGCATACAGCCCCTACTCCCACCTCTGCTTTCTGTACTTCTTTTGGGACTAAAGAGATGTGAAGTATCTTGTCCAAAGTCAGAGGGGAGTCAACTTCCAGATTTGTGGCCTGAGGCTCTTGAACATTACCGCCCACCTCCCAAGGGTCTTGGAGGCCCCTTCAGTCGGTCTGTCAGCAATTTTTTGTTTTGTTTTGTTTTATGAGAGTCTCACTATGTTGCCCTCAGTAGAGTGCCGTGGCATCACAACTCACAGCAACCTCCAACTCTTGGGCTTAAGCAATTCCCTTGCCTCAGCCTCTCAAGTAGCCCTTCAGTGGGTCTGAAATGATGGTAGTGGGACGGAAAAACTAAGTGGATAGTTTGAAGACATTTTGGTGTTACTCTCACTTTTTTTTGAAACAGATTCTGTCACCCTGGGTAGAGTGATGAGGTGTCATCATAAGTCATAGAAACCTCAAACTCTCAGGCTCAAGCAATCCTCCTTCCTCAGCCTCCCAAGTATCTGGGACTACAGACACTGGCCCACCTAGATAGTTTTTCTATTTTTAGGAGAGATAAGAGTCTTGCTGTTGCTCAGGCTGGTCTCAAACTCCTGAGCTCAAGAGATCCTCCTGCCTCTGCCTTCCAGAGTGCTAGGCTTATAAGCTTGAGCTAATGCACCCAGACAACTCTTTAGTTTCTATGTACCTCAGTCTTTTCATCAGCCTGAAGGGGACAGAATGCTATCTACTGCCTAGGGCTATAGTGAAGATTAACCAGTTTGTGAAATGCTTGACCCAGGGCCAAACTCATTAGGAAACATCATTTAAGGGGTAGCTGAAATAGAAAATGGTGGATGTAGGTACCTTGACTTCTTTCTGGGGTCTAAGTTAAAAAAGGCTAAAAACTACTACCTTGAAATTCAAAATCCGGCATCTGCAAATTTAGATTTCCACCCAGATTTTACAATCCCTGGAGCACCTCTTTATTTAGAATTATATAATCAGTCGGGGGCAGGGTGGCCTTCTGGATCTCAGCACCGAGAGTCTGGTGTCCCAGGAACTCCCTCAGCTCTGGGTGAAGTCATTCTTGCTAAGCTCCCTCCCTACCCCATCATGCCCACACCTGAATTGTATGTAAGCTCTGAGATCACTCTTTCCTCCCCAGCCTGAGCTCCCGAACAACAGGGACTGGCACCCAAATTGATGCTCAACTCATGTTTACTGAATGAATGATGCTAGGGCCCAAGCCTGAGATCTTCAGGGATATTACAGCTCCATGGAGTTCTCCATCCCTAACAGTTTCATGGGATCACAGCAAAACAAGCATACAAACAAGCAGTGGAAGACAGCAGCATGTCCTTAAAGGGAGAAATAGGGGCTTCTTACACAAATCAAGGGAAGAAGGTGGTGCAAGGCCACCTTATGAAACACTATCACACCACTTCCTGCTTTGCGGTAGTTTCTATCCGTGTCCCCAAATCAGAATGTGGTGAAGCCAAGGAGAGTGACCTGGAAGATCTGAGATTATGTGCAGAGCTGGACAATAATGGACCCAAAAGACCTGACTCAAGAGGAAGAATAACCAGGGTAGTTGTTTAGGGGCTCCTGAGAACCTTCTGAGTGCCTTTGGTGACACCACCACAGTCCTGCCAACACCCTTGACATGTCTGGTCCCAGGGCAGGGACCAGTTCATTTCCTGAGTGCTCCATGAGCAATTTTTACAGATCTTCCCTGTGCACGCTATACCTTGTAGCTCTGGCATTCTACATAGGAGGTCTGGGAGACTGTGTGTTGAGGCCATTTGCTCAGCTACCACCCGCTACTCCCCATGGCCTTCATTCCAGCGGGCAGGGCTGGGTCCGCAGCCCCCAGGTACTGAACTCTGCTTTCAGGGCAGATGGGCTCAGGAGTGCCCTCTGCTGGGCACACAGGCAAACCAGCTTTAACATCCTCTTTAAATAGGCCAAGAGGGTTGCCAGTTGCTGCAAATAAAAACACAGGTTACCCTTGCTGAGTCCTAATGCCTATGCAAAATAAATAAATAAATAGAAAATACAGGGAACCCAATTAAATTTGAATCCTAGAAAAGCAACAAACCACATCACATGGAATGTACTAATGCTTAAAACATGTTTGTCTATAATTCAAATCTAATTGAGTGTCCTGTATTTCATCTACAAACCAGAAAAACAAAGACCACAAGGAAAAGAAGGACAGGCAGAACAGGGGGATCAGGTTAGTGTGGGCCCAACAGTCACATTCCAGAGCCCTTCCATTTTCCATAAGGCCCCCTGGAGAAGCTGAGACTCTGGGGACACTGGCCTTCAGGACTGCCAGCTGTGGCAACTTCCCCCACCCCTACATACTGCCTTAGGATGTCCAGTCTCCAGATACACTACAGCTGAGGCCTGGTGCTCTCAGGCCCAGGGACTGGAATTGGCTTTGCTTCCTGGTACCCAATTGACTCTCCAACAGATTTCCACATTTGGTTAGAATGCAGTTCACAAAAGATCTTCATCCCACTATAAAGAGAAAACATTAGACTAACACAAACTAAAAAGCACAACTTTTCTTTATAGCCATGAAAGAGCTGAGGACAGTAAGTCTGTTCCAGAAAGGGATAAATTCTTCCAGGATCAGCTAAGACCAGTGTCCAGTGTTGGTCTTAGGGGGCGGGGGTGGCTGGTGTGTCTGACACAGCTGGAGGAGTCCACACACAGAGCCAGTGCTGCTGGCAGGAAGTGCCTGACTCCACTACCCAACAACTAAACCAGAGGTGAACCTATGCTCAAAAGGCAGCAACCCAAGCCAGCCCAGGTCTTGGGCCCAAGGAAACTGGCGTATCAACCCAGATGGCAAGGGCAAGCCCTTCCTGGGGCAAAACAGTATCTACTTCACTCCTTCACTGTCTTTTTATACACAATATCTAGAATACAATCAGAAACACAAGATACCACTGTCAAGAAAAGAATATATAGCAATGGTTTCTCCCAACTCTATCTTATCTTAAATAAAACTAAATTTCCCTAAAGCAAACTGTACCACCTCAAAAACTACTATGCTCCGCAATACCTCCCCAAATGTTCAATTCCTTAAACTCAAGGGGAGGTGCTCCACCATCTGGCCCTACACTACCCTTCTGAGTTGGTGCTTACCCACACAAATGTGAAGTCCTCGTCTCAAGATAGCTGCCATCCCTCCTGGCCCACATACAGTTTGCTCTTGCTGTTTCATTTACCCAGAATGCTAGTTTTACACAAGGCTGTTCTGCTGCTGATAGTGAACAAGTGATCCAAGCTGGGACAACCAGAAAACTCCTTCCACCTGCCCAACTACTGATTCCATTATGGTGATGTCACCTAAGAATGCATCTTACCAAGTTTTGATGTTATCTGCTGGGAAAAACACACCTCACAGGAAGTGTGTCTAGAACTCCTAGAGGCCATCTCAGTCACCATAAAGTGAATGAGAAGCAGCAAAATATCACAATGATAATGTTCAACCCCTGAAATCTGTTCCTGAAGCCCCTGACACCTCCACACTGTCCCAAGGGGATAATAACCTCTACCACACATCAAGACAAATACTGGCAGAACAGAAAATGGCAGGAAAATGTGTCTGGTTATAAGAAGCTTATGCGAAGCATGGTGAGCAGCAGGCCTGGTCAGAGGGAAGCCTGACAGAACATTTGTCTAAATCAATACTAGATGACTGGTTTAAAAAATAACATACAGGCTGGGCACTGATGGCGTACGCCTGTAACCCTAGCACTCTAGGAGGCCAAGGAGGAAGGATTACTTGAGGTCAGGAGTCTGAGACTACTCTAAGCAATACTAACACCCCATCTCTACTAAAAACAGAAAAAATTAGGTGAGTGTCAATGGGCTCACAGCAACCTCAACTCCTGAGCTCAAGCAATCCTCCTGCCTTAGCCTCCCAAGTAGCTGGGACTACAGGCACCCGCCACAATGCTGGGCTAATTTTTCTATTTTTAGTAGAGAAGGGGCTCCTTGCTCATGCTGGTCTTTAACTCCTGAGCTTAAGTGATTCTCCTGTCTTGGCCTCCCAAGAATGCTAGGTTTACAGGTATGAGCCACTGCAAAAGGCCAAAAAACATACATCTTTATTTATTTGGTTTTTGCAGTTTTTGGCTGGGGCTGGGTTTGAACCTGCCACCTCTGGTATATGGGGCCAGTGCCCTCCTCCTTGAACCACAGGTGCTGCCCCAAAACATACATCTTTAAAAAGCTATGGAAAGTCACAAGATAACCACCACATACCCATTTCAAAGGCCAAATTGCAAAACAATGACACTACCAAATGCTGGTAAGAATGTGGAGCAACAGGAACTCTCATTCCTTGCTGGTGGGAATGCAAAATTACACCACTACTTTGGGAGACAGCTTGGCAGTTTCTCAATAAACATACTCTTACCATATGGTCCAGCAACTGTGTTCCTTGGTGTTTATCCAAATGTGTTGAAAACATATGTCCAAACACAAACTTGTACATGTACTTTACAGTAGCTTTATTCATAACTGCCAAGACTTGGAAACAACTGATGTCCTTCAATAGGTGAGTGGATAAATACACTGATGTATCCAATGGAGTGTTACTCAGTGAGAAAACAGATGAGCTACTAAGCCATGAAAAGACACGCGTATGAAAGAAAGCAATCTCAGAAGACTACATACCATCTGCACACATCAAGGCACATCCTCACCAAACTCTCAAAACGAGCAATACAGAGAAAAATCTTAAAGCGGTTAGGAAAAAATTGTCAAGAGAAAACCTCCTGTTGGGAGCTGTGCAAACTAGAAGACAAGTCCTGAAGGAAAATGTAAACAAGAAGATCTGAGTTCTGGGAGGCCCTCAATCTCCCACACCTAGTGCATGAATACTCCCTGCCCTACTCACCTTCTGCCCCAATGGGGCTGTCACCCTCCAGCTGTAGGACCACTACAGGAAGCCAGGAACCCACAGGTGGCCTCCACACCAGCAGTCTCTTTGCTTACTGTCCCTGAGCCTACCCAGTCCCCATGCTGTATGCCCTCAGCCCCCTCCTGGAGACGTGGGGCCCCTTCCCACCTCTGAATGGGCTCTCTACCAGCCCATTTTCCTTCAGGTTCTGGCTCAAATGTCACTTCCAGGAAGCTGCATGACCACTTCTGCCCAGAAGTGGTCCTTGCCCATACCCCATCATTACAGCTAAGCTTTCTTCATTGATGTGGACAGTATCCAACCTGCCATGTTGTCTCCCCACCAGATCGCCTGCCTATTGGTCATGATTCATCCTGGATCCCAAGGCAGGCCCAGGGTCCACTGGAGACGACAGTGAGGACTGAACTGCAACTCCCAGTCCCCTCCTCATCCAGCACAAGGCACCCCCAGGCTTCAAATCAAGTTTAATAAATAAAACAGCAAGAGGGGTTCAAGGCAGTTATCACTTCACAGTGTGGTCCTTGGTGGGGGTGAGGGATGGTCGAGTCCAATTCTAAAAGGGCTCGAGCAAAACAACACTCTGGATGATGCAGGACTGGGCAAGCTGCCCTGCCCTTGAGGACCTCACTCCAACTTGTAAACAGAAATATAAATAAAACGAAGGAGGGGGGGAAGAGGAGGACAAGGACCCCAAACCACCTTGCTGGGAAACTTCCAACAGAAAGACCTACAGGGTCTGGCAAATGGGCTAGAGTCCGACCCCTTGGTGTCAGTTCGGAAGGCTCCCTGCCTTGGTGCCAGGAGAAGGGCAGCAGGGGTATAGGTGACCTGTCTCCTCAACCCACACCCAGGGCTGCTAAGGGGCCCCCAGCCCAACTCTGATCTGGGACCAGGGGTGGAGAGAGGGAGGAGGCAGGTGGGGTGTAAAGTGCGGCTTTTCCTGAAGTGGAGACAACAGGGGTAGGGGGTGGGGCCGGGTGGGGGCGGACAGCGAGGTATATGGCTCTGTGCCCCTGGGATTTGGCACTGAGTAGCAGCTGCCCGCCGATCCCCAGGGCTGGGGTAGCCCAGTGGCCCGGCCAGGGTGGGGAGACAGAGCAAGCAGGGCCGAGGGTGCCCCGGGCGGAGGCTGCTGGTGCGGGCAGGGCATCCTGCCGTCTCCCCTTTTGTCTCTGCTGGCTGGACAGGCCCAGGCAGTATCTCTGCCCTACATCCGATGGCCAGGCCCTCTCTGAACCTGCTGCAAAGGGGGTCCCGCCGGATGGCAGTGCCAGGCGCTGATGGGAGGGGGCCTGCATGGCCTGGGGTCCAGTCTGTGTGGAGAGGGGCAAGGGCCTAAGACCTGGCCACCTCACCCTGGTCCTGACATGTTCTGAAGCAGAGAAGGCGCTGCCCTGGGGCCTGAGGGAGGAAGGGGTCAGGAAGACTGACAGAGGCTGGCCCGGTGGCAGCGCCAAGTCCAGTCCAGGCCACACATGTCCACTCATGGCCAGGAATCAACAGGTCATCACATTACAGCTGTAGGGAAGAGACCGGAAGGACCAGAGAGGTCAGTGTAGCTCCCACTCACACCAGGCCCAGCCTTTCCTCCCCAAACACAGCCTATGTCTTGCCTGCCATCTGAACAGACCAGGCAGCAGTGCCTAGTGAGCCCAGCCCTTGCTCCCACTGCACCCTCTGGATTCTGAACCATATATATAAAATTACAAGCAGAGAATAAAACTAAAGAAACTGAGCCTGCTTCATGTGGCCACACCATTCCAGGACAAACTCCCCTGATCCCTCAGCTCAGCCCACTCCAGGCTGGGGGCAGTACTCACTGTGACAGGGGCTCTGTGTGCAGCCCAGGGGCAGGGCACGGTGAGTGGGCAGCCAGGAAGGGGTTCACATCCCCAATCCCGATGAGTCCAAACTCGGTGACTGATAAAGCCACCTGTGCAGGAGCCACAGCCTCCTCGGGGTCTCCACTCAGATCCACACGGCTAGAGATAAGGGGCAGTTCTTCGGGCAGGGTGAAGTCCACAGCCAGTCTCGGGCTGACATCTGGCTCTGGAGTGGCAGTGGCGGACGGGTATGAGGTTGGGTCAGCCAGGGCTGGGGGCCGCCTGGGCAGGGGCACAGCAGGGGGGTCGTCCAGCTGCTGGAATGGGCAGGGTCCTGGCTCTGAGGACAGGAGGCCATCAGCACCCGCATCAGGCTCACCAAGACCACCGGCCGTGCCATCCACATTCAGTGGCTCTGTGTGGGGGCAGAGCACAGTTGAGGGCCTGGCTGTCCATAGGTGCCAGGCTCCCCCCATCCTGCTGAAGGTATAGAGGGTCCCACAGAGGACGCATCTCTCTTAGAATCACACATGCACTCCAAGTTGTGACCCATGCAGGGCTTCTGCCTAACATGTTATGTCTAACAAAACCTATGGACCTCTCCTCAAGAAAGTGTCCATACACATACACAAAATACAAACAAGCACAAAAGAAGCCCATTATACTGAAACCAGCAGATGCCCAGGTTGGTAGCCCCAGCTTTAGAAGGTCATAAAATCAACTGAACAGGTCACAAGTGATATCTTTAAAAGTAGAACAGAATATGACTGACAGAGATTTTTTAAATGCTCAAGGCACTGCAAGGTAAGGGCAAATGGGGGATTCTGTACACAGGTGTCTTATGTACAAATGCAAACTAGGTAGTCATGGACAGCTCTGGGCAAAACAGGAGACCAATTAGGATCTGCAAATAGGTGACCCTTACTAGACTTGACCCCCTAAACAAAAAGACATGTTTTCCTCTACAGGTCACCTTCAAAAAGGTGAGCATGCAACTAGGCTAGGCAAAGCTCAGAGATGTTCCCATCCTGCCTGATGCCTGAGACCGAACACCCTCACCAGGGCAGGCCAACCCTCCACAGACCGAGCCCTGAAGAGGAGCTCCTGTCCTCACAGCTCCTGGACTATCTGCTGCCCCACACCTTACCTGTGCACAGCCCTGTCAGGGTGTCATGCTCAGGGCGTGAGCGGCCAGGGCCATCAGGGTCGCTGCTTTCCAGGTCCTGATCAGTGTCCCTGTGAGGAGAAGGTCCCATGAGAGACAGGGCAGCAGGGAGGTGAATACCCCACCCGTGAGGCCACCCAGGTTGCCCCACCATGCCCACCCCCGGGCTGCGAGATTAAGGGGGCAGCCACCGCATCGTTACTGCTGAAAGCAGCGCTGCACGCACGTGGTTCCGGACGGGACGTACTTCCTCCGGCCCAGCCGTGTCTGCTGGGCGAAGTAGTCATAGCGCTCCGACTTCTTCCACAAGTAGTAGTACTCCACACATTCACCGACTGACCGTGTGCGCACCTGTTGAATATAGGATGAACATCATCATGGCCCCAACCAGAGTCCCTTTCTGGTGTGGAAGCCCCCTCTTCCTTTTGCAGCAGCAACACCACAAATGAATTCTCCAGGTTCCCTGTCCAGTGTCTGCCTCCTGCACCCCAGACTGTAGGCTCCCAGGATGGTTTTGCCCACTTGGCTGCTCCCCACAGGCCCAGGTTGGGGTGGGAACAAGGACCTGAGGCTTATGGATGGAGCCCTGCCCAGGGAGCCTGCTCTCCTGCTGAACACATTGCTCTTATGTTTTTTGTGAAAATTTCCTGAGTCTATATAAGACACCATCTAAGGATACACACAGGTTCTGTGAACCCCAGACTCAAAGCTGTATTTATGCGTCACATTAATACAAAACTAGTGCAGGTTCACTCTCAGTGCGTCTGACATGGAGATACCTCCTGTGCCATCTGGGGTGTGCGGGGCAGCCCAGAGTGCTCAGATGAACCTTCACTCAGGGGGGTCCAGCCACAGCAAGCTTGGGCTGACAACACAGCTGGCAAGAACAGAAAAGATCTGGGATAACAAACCTGCTACCAACCAGAAAGAGGGATGCTGACACCGGGCACCGACCCTTGGAGAACCATGCAAAGGCCCGTCTGGCTTAGCCAGCCCTGCCTGGGAGGAAGACTGAGGCCACCTCTCTGGAGGACAAACTTCAAATGTATGTGATGAGCAAGGCTTTTCTGTATGGGCCAGGCTTTGTGGGCCACACACTCCCCTGTCAATATGTGAGTAGGTGTGCCAGCCAACACATCCCGTTACGGATACAGCCCAGTGAGTTGCTCGGATGTACTTTGCTGAAGTCTAACAAGAAGAGAAACCATTGCTTGGCACGAGTGCTCACCTGAGCAACCCCTGTCCCCTACAACCAGGCCCACACAGGCAACTCCACACTCTAGCCCTTCTACTGAAGAGTGGAAGAAACCAGGTCCCATGGAGCATGGTTCCAGGACCCAAGGCTGTAGCAATGAGAATGCAGCAGTCTGTGCGCTGAGAGGACAAGAAGGCCACCCAGATGTTGGGGGGGAGGCAAGGAGGCTGTGGTCAGAAGCCCAGGAAGGCATTCAGAGAGATGTCTAGGGTTGCTGCAGAGGGGCCATGACACTGCCAAGAGGTTGTCACTCAAGAAGCCAAAGGGCAGAAGGTACTTTTGCAAAACATGTCTAGGGAAGGCTAGAAGGACCCAGCACGCAACAATACCTGTCTATCATGAGGGTCCTTGGAAAAGAGAACCAGATCTGAGTTCTTGGTCCCCAGGGCATCAGGTAGAAGTGGGGTCCAGACTGAGGGGTTGGTATTAGGCTCTGCTCTGAGGACATGGAGAAGACAACACAGTGCCCATGCCCTGGGGCAGAGCATAAGACAGCAAAGACTACTAGAATTAACCTTGGGCTCGGCACCTGTAGTTCAGCGGCTAGGGCACCAGCCACATACACCGGAGCTGGTGGGTTTGAATCCAGTCCAGGCCTGCCAAACAACAATGACAATTACAACCAAAAAGTAGCCAGGTGTTGTGGTGGGTGCCTGTAGTCCCAGCTACTTGGGAGGCTGAGGCAAGAGAATTGCTTAAGCCCAAGAGTTTGAGGTTGCTGTGAGCTGTGATGCCATGGTACTGTACCCAGGGGGACATAGTGAGACTGTGTATCAAAAAAAAACAAACAAAAAATACAACCAGAATTCACCTTTGGCAAATTCTTTCCCCAAACTGCAGCCTGGTTCTTTTGGTAGCTGGTACGGGCCCAGAAAACTCGGCAAAGACCTCAGGCAAGGGACTGATGGGCACATGGTAAGGCACAGAGGTGCAGGGGCTCCAGGCCTGGAATTGGCTGTGTCTTTTGTGAGCCTGCTGCACCCCTCACCTGCCACTAGGAACGCAAGGTAAGGATACCCGGGCCCCTCCCCAGATCAAGGAGGCCCTGGCACAGCCTAGCCAGAGGAGAGCAACAGCACCCTCACCTTGTTGGCCTGGATCAAGTGGAAGTTCTTCCCATGCACACGGAAGCCATGTTCAAAGTTCCTGCACTCTTCTTCACTCCAGGCACACAGCCCGTCTATAAACAGGGAGGTGGTGGGGTCAGGTCAGGTCAGCTGTGCCCAGGACAGGGCAACAGTGGAAAGGGAACCTGGGCTGTGGCTCACCTCTGACTACCTTCACGTTGAACCGCAGCCTTCGCAGGGCCTCTTCCACATTGAAGTTGCACTTTACCAGCTCATACAGCGCCTGGGAGAAAAACAGTGATTCTTCCCTCATCACTCCAGGACCCAACAACAAGGAGCACCTGTACCATCATCCTGGGAGTGAACTAGGGGCATTCACACCACCATCCCAAAGATGATACAGGGCAACAGGGCATTTACATCATCATGCCAGGAGTGAAATCAGGGGTGTCTACACCACATCACAGGAGTGATACAACACTATCCCGGGAGTGACATCAGGGAGCACATCTACTCTCCATGATCTGCGTCTTGCTCATGCTGAGCAGGCAGCCCTCTCCCTGCCACCTGGCCTGTCCCTCCCCTCATTCAGCCCTGCCTGGCCCCTTGAGGCAGCAGTAGTGTTTCTCCTGGCTAAGGGCCTGCAGCCCCAGTGTCCAGTGCAGCCCCACCTGCTCGCTGTCTTTCACCGTTTCTCCTTCTGGGAGCTGGGACCCAGCCACCTCATGCCACCTCCGCTTCACTGCTCTGTACAGGAACTCCTCCACTTCCCTCTCAGGAAGGATGCTGGGGTCCCAGAGCAGTTGGTCTTCATTCTCATAGACTGCACAAGAAGAGGGCAAGGGTCATGTTCTGTCCTGGGTGTTCACTGTGCACTCAGGATGAGCAGGGCAGGCTATCTCAGCAACTCCAGACGAGCACAGGCACCACTGTACTCCCCCCTCTCCTGCAGCCAGAGCCTACCATCACCCACTCCTCTTGCACCTGGTGCGGCTGAACTCAATTCAATGGAACAAGGTGGGTACCCAAATTCAGGCCTCAAGGCCAGATGTGGGCAGCTGGCAGAAGTATCTGATAAGCAGTCTAGCTAAGGGCAGTCGTTTCCATGGGCACTGGCATCCTAGTCATAGGCTCTCAGGAGCCTGAGTAAAAGTATGTATTGTCAGAGGGAAGACATCCTGCCCACATCTTGCCCACAGGGGCAGAAGATACCCTAAGAGAGGGAGAGAAGAAGTGAACTCTGGATGCAGCACAGGGAAGGGGTAGCCTCCAGCTGGGAGAAAAGATATAAAAATTTTAAAGAAAGAAGCAAAACTACTGTTAACAAAAGAAATGATTGTATACATAAAAAAATTCTACAAAGTACTGAAATTAGTAGTTTAGCAAAGTCATTACGTATAAGATCAACTAAAATAATAAATTGCATTTCTACTAACACAAAGTAGAAAATGAAGTGGGTTTTCTTGTTTTTACTTGTTTTCTTTTTTTTTCTTGGTTTGAGACAAAGTCTTACTTTGCCACCCTGAGTAGAGTGCCGTAGCATCATAGCTCACAGCAACTTCAAATTCTTGGGTTCAGGCAATCCTCTTGCTTTAGCCTCCCAAGTAGCTGGGACTACAGGCATCCACCACACCAACTACCGTGTTTCCCTGAAAATAAGACACTGTCTTATATTTATTTTTTCTCAATAAGACACACTAGGGCTTATTTTCAGGGGATGTCTTCCTCTCCAAGCCAAATGCATGCATGTCTGCAGAGCCACACCCACCACTACGTCTTATTATTGGGGTAGGTCTTATATTTGGGGAAACAGTATATTTTTTAGAGATAGGGTGTCACTCTTGCTCAGGCTGGTCTCAAACTCCTGAGCTCAGGCAATTCACCCACCTTGGCCTCCCAGAGTGCTGAGATTACAGGCATGACCCACTGTACCTGGCCTTGCTTTTATTTTCTTGAGACAAAGTCTTACCCTGTTGCCTAGGCCAGAGTGTCATGGCCTCAGCCTGGATCACATCAACCTCAAACTCCTGGGCTCAAGTAATCTTCTTGCTTCAGCCTCCCCAATAGCTGGGACTATAGACATGTGCCACCACACCTGGCTAATTTTTCTATTTTCACTAGAAATGGAGTCTCCCTCTTACTCAGGCTGGTCTCAAGATCCTGAGCTCAAGTGATCCTTCCACCTCAGCCTCCTTGAGTGTTAGGACTACAGGTGTGAGCCACTGGACCTGGCCAAAAATGAAATTAAAAAAAAAAAAAAATCTGTTCTTGCTTCAGCAGCACATGTACTAAAATTGGAACGATACAGAAAAGATTAGCATGGCCCCGTGCAAGAATGACACCCAAATTTGTGAAGCATTCCGTAGTCTTCTGTCCAAAAAAAAAAAATCCTACCACTCCGGGAGGCCAAGACAGGAGAATTGCTTGAGCTCAAGAGTTTGAGACTGGGTTGGCGCCTGTGGCTCAGGTGACTAGGGCGCCAGCCACATACACCCAGGGTGGCGGGATCGAATCCAGCCCGGGCTGCCAAACAACAATGATGGCTGCAACCAAAAAATAAAAAATAGAGTTTGAGACCAACTTGAGCAAAACTGAGACACCCATCTCTACTAAAAATAGAAAAATTAGCTGGACATCACAGTGGGCACCTATAATACCAGCAACTCAGGAGGCTGAGGCAGGAGGATTACTTGAACTCAGGAGTTTAAGGTTGCTGTGAGCTAGTCTGATGCCACAGCACTCTAGCCCACATGACAGAGTAAGACTCTGTCTCAAGAAAAAAAATCCTTTATAACAGTACCAGTAAATAAGTCTAATGAAATGGACAAGACTGCTACACTGAAAACTATAAAACATTGCTAAAATTAAAGAAATTAAAAAGTTTTGTTTACGGGCGGTGCCTGTGGCTCAGTGGGTAAGGCGCCAGCCCCATATACCAAGGGTGGCGGGTTCAAACCCAGCCTCAGCCAAACTGCAGCAAAAAAATAGCTGGGCGTTGTAGTGGGCACCTGTAGTCCCAGCTACTCAGGAGGCTGAGATAAGAGAATCACCTAAGCCCAAGGAGTTGAAAGTTGCTGTTAATAAGTGAGACTCTGTCTCAAAAAAAAAATCTTTATACATATAAAAAAAATGTTTTGTTTACATACTATATAACACTAAAGTTAAGGATCTTAATAGAGAGGTAAACCATTCTCATGGACTGAAGTACCGATATTGTTGTTTTGTTTTTTGCTTTTTTTTTGAGACAGAGCCTCAAGCTATCCCCCTGGGTAGAGTGCCATGGCATCCCAGCTCACAGCAACCTCCAACTCCTGGGCTCAAGCGAGTCTCCTGCCTCAGCCTCCCAAGTAGCTGGGACTACAGGCGCACGCCACAGCGCCCGGCCATTTTTTTTTTTTTTTGGTTTTTTTGGCAGCCATCATTGTTGTTTGGCGGGCCCAGACTGGAGATTCAAACTCGCCACCTTAGGTGTATGTGGCTGGCGCCTTAGCCACTTGAGCCACAGGCGCCGAGCCCTGATATTGTTAATATATCAGTTCTCCCCACAGTAATCTAAAAATTCAATGTAAAACTAATCAAAATCTTAGCAGGTTTTTTGAGACAACTGACAAGCTGTCAGTTGTTTAAAGTTATTCATATAACTTTAAAACTTATATAAATATACAATGAAAACTTATAAAGTTGGAGGACTTGTACCACTTCAGACTTACTTTAAAGCTGTAATAACTGAGACAGTATATTGAAGACTTAGGGTAGGAAATAGGAGGGCCAAAAGACACACACATTATAGGTACCTGATTTAACACAAAGGCACCAATGCAATTTAGCAGGAGAGAACATGGCCTTTTCAACATATGGTTCTGAGCAAATGTGTATTTATCCATATGGGGAGAAAAAGAACCTTGACCTGTACGTCATGGCATACACTAAAAATTAAATGGAGTTGGATCACAGCCTTAAATGTAAAAGGGAAAACACCCTTTCTAGAAAGAATCATAGAAGAATACCTTTAAGACTTTAGGAGTAAGCAAAGACTTTGTATATAAACACATCATCATTAAAATAAAGGTTAATAAGTTGGACTTTATTTATTTATTTATTTTTTGAGACAGAGCCTCAAGCTGTCCCCCTGGGTAGAGTGCCGTGGCATCTCAGCTCACAGCAACCTCCAACTCCTGGGCTCAAGCGAGTCTCCTGCCTCCGCCTCCCAAGTAGCTGGAACCACAGGTGCCCACCACAA
>CAUYQS010132597.1:0-24726 GCA_963574585.1 Otolemur crassicaudatus | reverse complement strand
TAAGGAATTTTCCTAGCTACCCACTTTTAAAATTTAACTTTTTATTTTGTGATAATTATGAATTCACATGTAATTGTTAGAAATAATACAGAGGCTCGGTGTCTGTGGCTCAAGTGGGTAAGGCACCAGCCACATATACCTGAGCTAGCAGGTTCGAATCCAACCCAGGCCTGCCAAACAACAATGACGACTGCAACCAAAAAATAGCCGGGCATTGTGGCGGCGCCTGTAGCCCCACCTACTTGGGAGGCGGAGGCAGGAGAATCACTTGAGCCCAGGAGTTGGAGGTTGCTGTGAGCTGTGATGCCACAGCACTCTACCCAGGGCGACAGCTTGAGGCTCTGTCTCACAAAAAAGGAAAAAATAATACAGAGAAGGGTACTAGATGTGTTCTTAACCCAGTTTACCTCAGTGGTAGCATGGTGACATCTTTGAAGTCATGATCTTGAAATTAATATAGTTTACTGATTTCATTCTAATTTACATGTACTCACAGTGTGTATAGTTCTCTGCCATTTTAGGACACGTGTAGATTTGTGTCTACACCATCACACTCGAGGGGTAGAACAGTTCCATTGCTGCAAGGATCCCTTGTTCTGCCCTTTTGTAATGACAGGCCTCCCACCCCTACCTAGTATCTCCCCCTCTCTAATCTGTGGTGACACCAATTTGTTCTCTGTTACTATAATTTTGTCACTTCAGGAGTACTATGAAAATCATACCACATATGTAAGACTACCATTTATGTGTGTGTATATATATTATATGTATTATATATGTTACATATATATGGTGTATGTGTATACATAGTGTGTATATGTATAGTTTATGCAACATAGTATATAGACTAGTAGTTCTCAACCTTCCTAATACAGTTCCTCATGTTGTGGTGACCCCTCAACCATTAAATTATTTTCATTGCTACTTCATACCTGTAATTTTGCTACTGTTATGAATCGTAATGTAAATATCTGATATGCAGGATGTATTTAGGTAACCCCTCTGAAAGGGTCGTTTGACCCCCAAAAGGGTTGAGAACCACTGTTAATAGACTTTGGGATTGGCTTTTTCCATTCAGCATATCCCTTTGAACAATTTACCTGTTGAAAAACATTTAGGTTGTTTCCAGTTTGGGGCTATAAATTTGCCATGAAAATTCCTTTACAGGATTTTGTGTAAACATAAGTCTTCTGTTCTCTGGGATAAATACCCAGGGGTACAGATGCTGGGTTGTATGAGAAACTGCCAAGCTTCAGGTTTCAGAGTGACTGAACCATTTTGGATTCTCACTACCAATGGATGAGTGCTCTAGAGGTTACTTTTAGTGTTATATCAAAAGCACAAGCAGGGTCATGCAGATTTATATGTATGTTTCCTTCTAAGAATTTTATAGGAATAGCTTTTATATTTAGGTCTTTGAGCCGCTTAGAGTTAATTTTTTTCTGCATGAATATGTAGTTGTTCCATGTCTTTTGTTGAAATGACCATTCTTTCTGCTGTTAAATGGTCTTGGAACCCTTAACCATACATGTATGGACTTACCTGTCTCTGGATTCTCAATTCTTTTTTTTTTTTTTACTTCTTACCAAGTTTGGATTTGGTGGATTCTCAATTCCATTCCATTAGTCTATGTTCATGCCATTACCACACTGTCTTTATGCCAGTACCATACTGTCTTAATGACTTTAGCTTTAACTTAGTTTTGAAATAAGGATGTTTGCATTCTGCAACTTTGTTGATTTTAAGATTGTTTGAGCTATGGGTCCTTTGCTTTTATTTTCTTTTCTTACCCTGGGTAGAGTGCCATGTTGTTATATTCAACAGCAACTTCAAATTCCTGGGCTTGAGCGATTCTCTTGCCTCAGTCTCTTGAGTGGCTTGGACTACAGGCTTCTGCCACAACACCCAGCTAGTTTTTCTGTTTTTGGTAGAGACAGGGTCTTGCTCTTGCTCATGCTGGTCTCAAACTCCTGAACTCAAGCAGTTGTACCCCCTTGGCCTCCCAGAGTGCTAGGATTACAGGTGTGAGCCACTGTACTTGGCCTGGTCCTTTGCATTTCCATGTCAATTCGAGAATCAGGTTGTCATTTCTGAAAAAGGGCAGTTAGAATTTTAATGGGGATTATATTGAATTTGCAGATATTTGAGGAGTATTGCCATCTTAAAAATACTGTCTTCCAGTCCTTGGAAAGATGGGATGTTTTTCCATTTATTTACATCTTTAATTACTTTTAGCAACATTTTAAGGTTTTCAATGTACAACTCTTACACTTCTCTAGTTATAATTACTCCTCAACATGTTATTTTAGATGCTATTACAAATGGAATTGTTTAATGTTCAGATTGTTCATTGCTTTTCAACTTTAAGCACAGATTTTAAAAATTCAATGTCATTCCTATGTATCTATGAAAGGAAAATAAAAGTGAATTCATTTGTTCAAGGTGTTCCTAGAACTTCATGTTTAGAGCCCATGTCTTCGGACTGTGAGCCTGTCCTTCCTCACAGTATCATCTCTGTGCAAACAGAGAACCATTTCCTCAAATAGTACTCCACTGTTTTGGGAGTTTTCCTTTAAGCTACCAACAAGCATTTGCATGTTTTTATGCAGCCACTTCCCATTTGCCTAACTTACAGTTTCATTTTTTTCCTCAATAAAATCAAATTCTTCTGGAAGGTTTACAGCTTCTCTTCAGAGCTGATAGGATGACAAATTGATGATGCATGAGTCAGTCACACCAATTGCTTGTTGCTTCAAAATTTCCTTCCATCTATTCTAGGAAATTTCTCCTACCTCAGTTACATGCTTGGCATGTGATTGAGATATCCTTTTGCATATATTAGAAAGTTTTGTCTACTGTATTTTGCTGTGTAAAATGCAATCCCGTGTATAATGTGCACTCAGGTTTTTTCTCCAAACTTTCAGGAAAATTCCCCAGAGAAAGCAGCTGGTTTTCTTGGCTAGGAGAGGCCCATCTGGGAAGGGCTAATGCTACCTTCGTAGATGTGGAGATCACACCACCCTCCTGCAGCCTCCTGCTCTGGAAAAGCTGCCCCTTCCTTCTGAGATCCCTTCCCTCCCTGTCAAGTTTGGGGTCTTGGTGGAGATGGCTACATGCATGCCTGATGGGATGGGAGCTTCTGAGGCCACTAGCCCATGGGCAGCCAGGTGGGTTCCTGGGGCCTATATTGGATTCCAGTCCGCTCTGCCTGGTTGGACATCAGGCCTTGCCACACACAGCGGCAGCCTCCCCAGTACCCCCACTGTCCCCACCTAATTGCAATACTTAGTAGAGGCCACTCTGGCCCTCTTCCACCAGATCTCAGATCTTCCCAGACTGGATCCCTGTGTGTCCAGTGGGCCCAGGGCACGGGAGGGCATGTGGTTCCCAGGAGGCCCACTGGGCTCCCTAGCTCCTGAGTGGTTCCACCCACATATAACATGCACCCTTATTTTCCCCTCAAATATTTGGACAAATAAGCATATGTTATGCCCAGCAAAATATGGTACTTGCAGGGTAGTCTCTTTTTTTAAGATTTCTTTTTTCATGCAAGCACTGTTACAAAAAAATCTGAATTGCAGTAATTCTAATGACAGATACTTGCTTCAGTAATAAATTTATGTCCAACTATTTTTCATAATTTTCTATTAAAAAAACTTTCATTTTAAAGCCAAATTATGTTTCTGAAGGTATTTTAGGCAGCACATATACTTGGTACACAGGTAACTCGGTTAAAGTGATAGCCACATGAATACTTGTGACCAAGTTCACACATGTACATGCAAAAAAACTCTCTCCCAACCAGACACAACTATAATATCCATTGGTTCTAACGGTTTGAAATTTTATTGGATAAAATGGCCACTCCTTTTCTCAAACAAAAAGGTGACATGGTCCTTACGTAACAGTTTTATGTAAATTATCTTCTATATTGATGGGTTTATGATAGGGGCTAAGGAATCTCTTTAAATTAGGGCACGCACTCACTACCTCTTTGTTGCCATTGATTTCTTCCTTCCCATTCTGAACTTCTCCTTGGAGTAGGTTACCTCACCATCCACCTGTCAGTTCTAAAAATTACTGAGCCATTCATGGCTCCCCCCATCTAACATTTTCCTATTACCAGGTCTTACCAGTTTGACTTTTCTTTTCTTTTTTTATTTGAGATTCACTGATGGTACAAAGAATTAGGTTACACTGATTGCATTTGTTAGGGAAAGTCCCTCTTATAATTGTATTCCACCCCCAAGAGGTGTGCCATACACTGTGGCCCCTATCCCCCTTCTTTCTCCCCTCTCCCTGCTTCCTCATTCCTCTACCCCTCATTTCGTATTAGATCATCTACTCCCTTCATATTAGAATTGAGTTCGGTAGATTCTTGCTTCTCCATTCTTGTGATGCTTTACTAAGAATGTGTTCCACCTCCATCCAGTTTAATATAAAAGATATAAAATCTCCATCTTTTTGTGGCTGAATAGTATTCCATGGTGTATATGTATATATACATACATACATACACACGTATATATATATATGTACCACAGCTTGTTAATCCATTCTTGGGTTGGTGGGCATTTAGGCTGTTTCCACATTTTGGTGATTGTAAATTAAGCTGCAGTAAACAGCCTAGTGCAAAGATCTTTAGGATAAAAGGATTTTTTTTTTTTCTTCTGGGAAGATGCCTAGTAATGGGCTTGCAGGAACAAATGGGAGTTTTAGTTTGAGGATTATCCATAATTCCTTCGAAAAAGGTTGTATTAGTTTGCAGTCCCAGCAGCAGTATAAAAGTGTTCCCTTCTTTCCATATCCACACCAGCTTCTGCATCTTTGAGACTTTGTGATATGGGCCATTCTCACTGGGGTTAGGTGATATCTTGGAGGGGTGGGGTGGGTTAATTTGCATTTCTCTGATAATTAGGGATGATGAGCATTTTTTCATATTAGTTATTTGTCTTCTTTAGAGAAAGTTCTATTCATGTCTCTTGCCCAATGATATATGGGATTGCTGGCTCTTTTGATTAAACTGTAAAGCTTCTGTATAGCTAGGAGACAACCACCAAAGCAAACAGACAACCTTCAGAATGGGAAAAGATATTTGCATATTATGAATAGGACAAAAGCTTGATAACTAGGATCTACAAAGAACTCAAAGTAATCAATGAAAAAAGACCCAACAGTCCCATATGTCACTGGGCAGTCTGACTTTCTAAAGACTTCTACTCCGTTCTTTATCTGTGTCCCTTCCAAACTTGTTCAGGCAAATGCAATAGCCCCTGACTTATTTCCCTATATCCATTTTACTATTTATTTATGTATTTCAAAACCATGCCTCCTAGAGCCCTAAAGGACTTGATTTTAAATACAAACTAAATATGTAATTCCCTGTATAAAAGGCTTCAGGGACTCCCTTCTTTACAAGAGTATGACCAAGAATGCAGTCTCTGAATTTAGACTTGATTTTAGGGTTTTTTTTTTTTCTTACTGCATTTACAGCCCTTTGAGCACATATTTATCCCCATCTATAAAATGGGTATACTTACAAATATTACTTATACATAATTATCAATAAATCTTTTTAAATGTTTCAGGGTCAATAATCAAGTAGAAATTTGTAGAAACTGTTTAAAGCAGTTGAATCCCTGGAACATTTAGCAAGAACTTCAGAGAGCTAGGTTTGGCCTAAAATGAATCTCTAAGGTTAAACATTAGAAGGGTATTTTAAAGTATATATACCTTTTGATTCTAACATAATATGATAAACACTTTAAGTCTGAAAGTAACATGTACTTTTCCATATCTTTTCTGAACACTGTTATATTTTTCTATATTTAACTGGTAAGTCAAACTATGAAATTGGATGGCATCAGCTAGTATCTCTTCCCATTTCAAGGTAAAGAACAGGCTCAGAGAAGATGCTTTATGTAAGGTCACATAGCTAAAAAGGACACAAGTGCTATCTTGAGTCCCAGTGCAAGTTCGATTGAATCATCATTCATTAATTATATGGTTATTTAATGAGCATCTACTATGCACTTGGCACTGGGAATATGATAATGAACACCACTAAGTCCACATTCATTCTCTAAGAGTTTATAGTCTAGTGAAGTATCTCCAGAGTTACTATACAGTATGACAAAGTGGGTAAGTACATAGGACTATGGGAACACTTCAGAAGACCTTGTTGAAACAATATATAATATTCAAAAACATCTGATATGGGGCTCACCTCACCCTTCTATACTTTGAGTACAAACTGAGTATTCCTCCATTTTCTTTGGAAACCACCTGATTTTCAAAGACAGCCTTTCACCACCCAACACTACTTAAAGCTGATATTTGTATATTGTGGGCATAAACTTAATTCTGGAAAGAACTTATTTTAACTTGGCTGTGGAAAACTCTGCATTTAGCAAAGTTCTTGATACAGAGTAGATACTAAATAAATGTTCAGTAAGTGAATTAAAGTCTCCCCAAATCAAAGCTTCCTGTGGAGTTGGGGCAGTCTAATCTGGCCAGTATCAACCTTCTTCTACTATATTAAGTGGTCTGGGCAGTGTTACTGTGACTAGTTTAGATTTTTATTATTCTCTACTAACTTAACATGAACATGTTATTCAAAAAAAGATAAAACAAAATGTTTTATTTGTATAAATTTGTAGGGTACCAGTGTAATTTTTTACCTGCATAGACTGCATAGTGGTGACGTCAGAGCTGTGGGTCTCTTTAACATCACAAAGTAACGTACATAATACCATTACATAATTTCTTACCATCCTCCCTCCACCCCCTAACCCAAGACTCCACTGTCATTCCACATTCTACATTAACGTGTACCTGTTACTTAGCTCCCACTTACAAGTGAGAATGTGATGGTTGTCCTGTGTCTGACTTGTTTCACTTAAGGTAAAGGTTTCTAATTCCATCCATGTTGCTGCAAAGGGTGACTTTTTATGGTTGAATACTATTCCATGAACATTTATTATTGCTCTAAAACTTGGTTATCTCAGACTTCCATATCCACAGTTTTTATGAGAAGCACAAATAATCTTGTGTAATGTTTTTATGGGTGATACTGAAACTGGTGAAAGATCAAACATGTTAACATAGAGATCTTTGACTTCACAGCTAAATGTTTACATTATCTTATAAAGTATGGAAGTTTGGGGATCTTATGGCATCATTCTTGAAGGACTGTTAATTTTTTGTTATTTTATCCTAATTTTCAGGTAAAGAAGATACTCCCTCATTACTTGGTCTCTGTGGATCTCTAACATCAGTGGCAAGTTACAAGTCTCTAACAAGCCTAAAATCTAATGATTACCTTGCAAGTCCTATAACAGATATGACAAGTCCAGGCCTGACTCCATCCTGAAAAATTTTATGTAAAAGCCAAAAGTTTTTATGTTGTAAATGTTCAATTTACATAAGTTTAACTGCTGGGAAGATCTTTGAAATTTTATATTGTTCTGATGTGTGTCTGAAATTCTTTGCTTAGTTCAATCCACTCCATGTAAACTTATAGATGAATAACACAACCATCTTGCTGTTTTTCATTTTAAAAATTCTTATATTTGTCACTGAGTTGGTTTAAAAATGAACAAGCTTAAAAAAAACTTTCAAAGATCCTCCAAATTAACAATTCATTGCAAATTGTACATATTTATTATTCAGCTGATTTTTATATTATATATTTGTTCAAATGTATCTTAGTGGCCAGAGGCTGAGTTCAAGGTTTTATTCCAGAGACTTAAGCTAAGTATTTTTTCACTCTTTTATTCAGTGATTAGATTTAAAAAAAAAAAAAAGATGACTTATTTCACTTTTTCATTAATTTCTCCTAAGTTGTAATGTTTAAATGCCTGTTTTTAATATCCAGGGAAGGTTCTTAGCTACATTTTCACAACAGTTTTTTCAGTTTTTCTTTAACAGTTATCATTTGGTACCAACATTCCACTTAATATTTTATAAACTTTGTAGGAATGTGCCTATTTAGGCGGTTACTGACTTAATCTGTTAGGCCATAAGTAAAGTATTTTACAGGACCGGCAGTTCCTGGGTTACAGTGAGATACATTCCCAAGAACGTGTCTTTAGTTAGGATTGTATGTAACTTGTTGGATCCCTGATGAACAGCACATATGCAATAGTAATAATAATAATGGCTCATGTGTGGTAATAATATAGTATAATATCATAATAAATTACAGAAACTATTATGCCCTTTTTAATTCAGACATACAGAACATAAAAACAAACTCACACAAAAAGTTTAGATAGGTGAAAGGAGAAAATAATATTAAAGGTTAACACTCACCTAATGTTTTACCACTTTCTTGCTTACTGGAAGGGGAATATTTGAGGCAAGAAGGGAGGCCAACATTAATTGGAAGATCATGGAGATGGTGCTGGACAGGATGGAGTGGGTGCTAGAGAATCAGGGTCTGATTCTGTTGCTGGAAGAGGGAAGCTTATCATTGAAGTTGGTTTCTTGGCTTTTTCTTTGTTCATCATAAATGGCCTTGTAGCAGCTGATGTTTCCACTCACTGCATGCTAAACCTCTCTGAACTGCTCAATGCGAGGATCTTGCTCCTCAAGCTTACCAAATCCTGCTTCAGTGAAACCAAAGGCTAATTCTTTTGTCCTATACTTTCTCGGCTCTGGATCTTCTGATTCTTCATGTTCTTATGTCTCTGTCAGCTGCTTCTCCATTTATGAGACTAGCCACTAGCAAGGCATAAAGATGGCTGTACCAACAAACTGCTTATGCCATGTGGGTTTTACATACTGGAAGAAACTAGTTCCTGAATTATTAATTGAATTATAAATTATCCTTCAGGGGAGCCGTGTGAGCTCATTCATAAGTTTGGAATGCTGAAAGTTGGGTCATCTGTAACCCAGGGACTACCTGGATTTTAGGCCACTTAAGTAAAACAATTAAGCTTCTTGTTTTCCCAGGATTTTCTTAAAAGGTTATTGATTTAAAGATATGATCAAGTATACCCCAGAAGTTGGAAACATTTCAAAATGTAGAACAGGTTTGGAAAAATTGTTTTATCAAGAAAGTTCAATTAAGAATTTGAGAAGCTTATACATAAGGATCAGTAGGGTAATCACCATGCTTACAGTAAGTGTCTCACATATAGTGCTGGGTTTTTTCCTTTTTGTACAACAATGAATTTGTGTCATGTTTTATATTCTATATCATTAAACATGTCAATCTCATTTTAAAACTGATGTTAAAAATCCCTACACTTCTATAAGTATACTAATTTTTTAAGCTATAATCTGTATTTTAAATCTTTTTGCAATTTTTGAAACAGCTTTTGTCCCTAAAAATCCTACCATATTGAACATGTGTGGAGTATATTTTCTATAGTAAGTAATATGAAGAAAACATGATTAGTTGTGCCAAAGAAGTTTTCTATATTGTTTACACAAAGAGACCACAGTACTTATTGGAGATTTCATATGGTATTTTTGTTCAATGAAACATTACATTTGGGCTTAGTAGCTTTGACATCATTGGAAGAATGTACCTCTTAAAACTATTTTGTTGTTTTATTGAGAAGGGGAAGATTAGCTACACTCACCACATTCATTCTCTGTATTAGAAGTGTAGGCGAGTGGTTCTCTGCAACATTTAGAGCTTAGGATCAGAATTTGGAACTTAATAGTCACAAGGCCAGTCTCACATATAATTATGACAGTACAATGTCACTTCAGGGACAAAGGAGGCCTCAGAGTCCTTAAAATAAGTTATCTTAGATGTGCTAGAACACACTTAGAGCTTTATTCCATTAGCTTAAGACTTCAATACTTGTAGAAATGCAAACACTCTTGAGAAATGGTACCTTTATTCTCAGTTCTGTGTACTTTATTGTGAGTGAGGTATCCAAAGCAGTTTTCCATCTTTCTAGGGGATAGAAGGAAGGTATAAAATGTGGACAAAGGAAATTTTAGAAGGAAGGAATGAAGAAATGGATGAGAAGAACAACTCTGAAAATTTTAGGCTGGTTTTAAGCACTATTTCTGTTTTCCTAAGAACTATCAGATTGTTTAAATGCTTTATTATACATGGTCCACTCTCAACTGACATTTATTATCCTGTAATAATTAAAAACTTAATTTTTCCCTATACATTTTTATAATGTAGAAGGAAATGGAAGATTCCACAGTTGATAAAAATTTTCAGATTTGTCTACTGTATGCAGTAATTTGTGCATTTTAACATGCTGCTTAGGGCAGATTTAAACATGACATCTGAGGATCATGACTTTTCCTCCTTTATTGGAGCTCTTGGTATATAAAATTCATCTGCTGTTATGAAGTGGGGTTTCTACATAGCTCATTTCACACTAAAGATAGTTTGTTACTGTTTGCATGAGGAAACAATGTATGTCTCAATCTTTAATTTTAGGTGGTAGTATACAGTTTCACCCCCTCAAAAAGAATGCTGAATTATATCCCAGTATTTCCCTGTGTATTTTGTTGCATTGATGTACTATACTTGTTGCATGTATATTAAACATTTTGTACCATGCATTAGTAGTCTTATTTTTTTCTCAACAAAAATTAACCTGATTCAAGCTGTACAATGATCTTTTGTTTTAACAAATGTGGTAAATATTATTTCACACTTAAAATTCTAATATGAAAAGGCATTTGGAGAAATTCTTATTTCAACTCATCAAATTAAATACTCTATTTTTAAAAAGTAACATTTTATGCTTAAGGATACAGAACATCTTAAGTGATATAGGTTAGCAGTGGTGTTTGCAGTGTTACTGATTTAATTCTACAGTAGTCATGTTGATTTTCTCACATGTAAAACAAAATCACTGTCTTCTCCTATGTGATGCCACCTGGATGTCATGTATACAAGTTGTAAAGAGGCAAATGTCAATTATAATCTACTAATTATGATCAATAGAAACCTTACAAAAAGCAAGTAAACTAAGCCAGTTGGTTATTCAAGTCATTTTTAGTAGCTTTACAAGTTTTCAAATGCTTATAAATGTACCTCAAATTTGGCTCAGTGCTCTTAGCACAGTGGTTACAGCACCAGCCACATACACTGAGGCTGGCGGATTTGAACCCATCCTGGGCCAGCTAAACAACAATGACAACTGCAACAAAAAATAGCCGGGTGTTGTGGTGGGTGCCTGTAGTCCCAGCTACTTGGGAGGCTGAGGCAAGAGAATCACTTAACCTCAAGAGTTGGAGGTTGCTGTGAGCTGTGACACCATAGCACTCTACCTAGGGTGACATAAATAAATGTATCGCAAATTGACAACTTAGATTTTTGAAAGTTCCTACCATTAAGTAAAATATCCGAATTTTCCTAAACTAACATTTGATTAAATTGTCAAAAGACTGCTTTGAACCTCAAGGTTCTTAAATTTTTTAATTATTTCACTTTGCTCTTATGTAAGCAGAGGAGCTTCTATTTAACATTTCCATCAACTGACAGGAAGGGGAAGATAAAATTATGTTCTTGTCATTATGGCACATTTTAAAAGTATACTATAATACACACTAAACCTTTTAGACTGTCTTCCATTGTCGTCTTATTCTTCCTTACTATATAAGACCTCTAACTAACTGCATTTCTAATTGGATCTTCTACCACACTCCTATGTGGACACTGCTCAAGCTACATGGTCTCCATCCCCGTGCCTTATTGAGACTCTCTACATGTTTAATTGGAAAGTCCAAACCTTAGATTTCCTGACCACTTCCCTTCTCTGCCCCCAGGCTGAGTGAAGAGCTCCTCAGATCTCCCATAACTCCCTTTGCATACTTCTGTCAATCACTACTCTGAAATTTCCTGTAGCCCATGACAATATATGCAATGTTGTCTTATCTCCACTGCTTATTATACTGTCTATTATATTAAAATGTCTCAATAAATGTTGATTAAAAAAGTAGTAATCTTTTATTTAAAACTTCATCTTAAAAAAATTCAAAAGTGACACACTAAACTTTCCTACATCCCTCAAATTTGTGCTCAAGACAAAAACAGATCACAAATCTAATGCCTAAATATTCAAAATATTTCTTAACATTTTTACATTTGATTAAATCTGTAAGTTAGAAAATTTAACATTACCTAATAGAATGAAAACTTTTGGAAAGCCTACATTACCAAAAATACTTTTATAAAAAGACTCTGCATGTACTCCAATTCCTGCAACATATGTTTTGAAAACACTAGGAAACCCAATATGTCTACTGGTCTGAAGTATCTTCTGAAGAATCTGGGTATATTCCTCATGGCCAATATAGTTCCATTATTTCAAAAGATAGAACTCTGGAAGAAAATTAGATTTTTCATATTTTAGTTATCCTGTGGATTAAGTTTATCCAAGTACTCTTTGAATATAAAAATGTAGTGATGGTAAAATACTAAATTAATTTCTAGTAAATTGGCTGCTAATATATTTTAAAAGTATTAATGCTTCTTTATCACTTAAGTATAGAGAAAGCTTCAATTCAGGCTTTTCATCCAGATACATCACATGTAATGTGTGTGAGAAAAACTATGAGGCTATTAGATTTATTTAACTTTTTGTAAAGTCATAAATAAGAATCTTCCTCAAGTGCAGTATTAGGGCCTGGGGGGAGATGACTCTTCTGATATTTATAGGTTGTATTAAGCTGCAATGGATGACTACTTTCTCAGAGCATACTACTATGTTTCCTGCCTTTTTCTACAACTCAATTATCAATAAGAAGCAGAGCAAAACCAAAGCAAATTTCAAATTTAATACCATTAAGTGTGAAAGATAAACTTTAATATAGTATATACATAGTACATTATATAATGACTTTATGTAAAAAATATTGAGAAGCACTGTGATAATTTTATGGAGGCATAAAATATTTAATGAAAATATCAGCCATGAATATTTATACTTAGATGAATATGTATGTTGCAGATTTAAGGTAAATCAACACAGGATAAAATAAACACAGAAGATACATACAAATCCTACATAGTTTTATTTCTTGTGAAACAAACACTTTTCTACTATAATACAAAATAAATTAATTTCCCTACTGACACTAGAGATTTGTCAACTGAATATATTACTCCAATTTAGGGGAGAAAAAAACGCTTCATATTTTCATAAAATACACATAGACTGCAATAAAGTGCTTTTTCTTAGAGGATGTAGAACCTGAGAAAATCTAACAAAAGTTTAAAAAAAAAATTACTTTTTGTCCTGCCATCATATCCTTTTTTATCTTTTTTTTTTTTTTTTTTTTTTTTGTAGTTTTTGGCCAGGGCTGGGTTTGAACCCAACACCTCTGGCATATGGGGCCAGCACCCTACTCCTTTGAGCCACAGGCACCGCCCTCCTTTTTTATCTTATTCCCACATATAGGCATAAGCTAAATTATTTAGTCACTTATAGTGACCAAAAGCAGTTTTTTCAGGGGAATAACTTGCTTATTTAGGCTCTTGGTCTAGCTTCCTAACATGAGAGAGCATAAAGTCAAGGGGCATTCTGGAAATATTTTGTGACTGTTACAATAATGATCTCTGCCTTGTTAAAACAAAGCAACAGAAACGATCTGGAGAACTCCACAAACCATACTTGGATTATAAAATGGCTAAAAACAACAGGCCACTCCTATGGCCGAACTTTCTTTCTACTAATCTAAATACAGTATTGTTTTCCACTGCACACCCACGCTTGAATGAAGTGAACATTTGCTACTGTAAGTAAAAATCTGTATCTCTTGCAGGAAAACGTAGAAATATTAGGTCTTTGTTCATAAAAAAAAATGAAAGGAACCATGTCATACAATCAATTTGATTATCTTTTGGTTCATAAAGATAAAATAGCCATGCCTTTTATCAGAGAAATCTTTTTTTTTGACCGAGTATCACTATGTTGCCCTGGGTAGAGTACCATGGCATCACAGCTCACAGCAACCTCCAACTCTTGGGCTTAAGCGATCCTTCCAAGTAGCTGGGACTACAGGTGCCTGCCACAACACCTGGCTATTTTTGGTTGCAGTTGTCGTCGTTTAGCAGGCTCAGGCTGGGCTTGAACCCATAGCCTCAGTGTATGTGGCTGGCACCCTACTCAATGACCTACAGGTGCTGAGCCTATCAGAGACATCTTAATACATGTGAGGTAAACTACATGAAGGAAAAAATCTAGTGCATCTGAATTAAAGAAAACAACAGATAATCTTTTGTAAATGTGAGTACTGCTGTATAATGGCTACTTTCTATTATCTACTGTAATACTTATGCACATGATTTAAATGCTTATAACACTTGGGCTTTTTTCTTCTACACTCTATACCTCATTCAGCACACAATTCAAAAAGTTCTGATGTATCTGACACATTCCTAATAAGATTAACTTATGTTGAAACTTACAATATTAAACTCTCAGAGACTGCTTTCAGTGCTATTAAGTAATTTTATATTTTTCCTTATAAGAACGCTCAATGGTTGCGATTTCTGGAATATCTTTCATTATGAAAAAATTTATTTTAAAATTAGGATTATGATTTAGAGATAGAGTAGAAATTATTTAAATTATAGGAATGACATAAAATCATTTTTAAAAATACAGTGAAAAATTTCTTGCCATCTCCACCTTATTTGGCTGTAGTTGTTATTTCAAGTTGAAACAGCATCATTAATACTGCTGCCTCTGAGAATTTTGTTTCCGGAAAAAAGCCTTTCCAAATTCATATGTACTGATCATAATGGCACAAGCAGGAGCAATTTTAATTAAGCGAGGAATCAGGCCTGAAAAAAGAATAGAAAAAAATCAGAACAAATTTTATCTTTAAAAAATATAATTTATTTCACTCTGATAATAATCAAATTAAATGAAGTCAGACACCAAATTATGCACTATAAATCAATAGCAAAGGACAGGTCAAACTGCTCACAACCAACCAACTCACTTCAATTCCATATTGCATTATATAGAAATTTTTATTGTATTGATGTAAATCTGTTAATAACATTTCTTTTAACTTACAGCAAAAATATATTTAGTAGAAAATAACAACTGTGGAATGTTATCTGTAGCTTCCTCCTAAAAGTTAATTTTAGAAGTTCACAGGTTTAAAAGTACTCTTTCAGTTAAATAATTTAGTTAAGCAAATATTTTTACCTGTAAATAATCCAGAAAATCCATTTTTAGCAACAATGTTCTTCATTATAATCCAGGTTGACATATGCAAAGGCTCAGAAACTAAATTTTAAAACAAAGAAATAATGCTATTACAAATCACAATTTAATAATTTCTAATACAGATAATACACATAAAATAGTGATTATGGTTTTGGGGGTGTATTATTTCACTATGATACAATGAAACAGCTAGCTAATGGAATTGTCTTCCTTACATAGGTAACTGTTTACATAATTTACTTAAAATTTTATTTTTAATAGTTGAAGTCATAAGAAGAAGAAAACAGAAAAAGTTATCAATTTAAAGGTATACTAAATTGGATATAATCAAGGAAGAATATATAGAAAGCTGCTCTTGAATTAATGTTTCTTAAGCTGATAACACTATTTTTGTTACTTTTTTCTGCCTTAAGAATCATTCATAATGAAAATTTTAAAAAATGCATAGAAACCTTTGCCAAAGAAAATCTCGACATTATTTTTGATTTAAATTTTATTATACACAAATTTTAAACAAATGTGTTTTCTAAAAAGAGGTTCTGAGGAAAATAGCTCTTTCTACCTAGTGGTGTCCTGTGTTATTACAACCTTTCTGAATAGATATGTTTGTCTTGAAATAAATCAGACCAGTGCTGTCTCTTTCAAAGGGCGTGTTTTAGTTAATAATAACATCTCACTTATTTGCAAGCACTCAAATATCTGGAAAAAAATAATAAAAAGTGAATTTGGGGGGTGGGGGGTGGGGCTGGGTTTGAACCCACCACCTCCAGCATATGGGGCCAGTGCCCTACCCTTTTGAGCCACAGGCGCCGCTCGAAAAGTGAAATTTTTTAAAACAGCAAAAGTAGGTGTCACTCAAGTTCAGCATAAAACTTACAAATAGTGTTTTTACACAGTTTGTTTTCCTTCATTTTATATGTTGGTTTTAAGCAGCTGGTTTAGCCCAAAGACTACTAGATGCATCTATGTCTACCGAAAAAAGTCTGTTTGACTGTTTAACTTGGATACTTCAGTGGATGACATTCATATATGCCATTTAGCAGAAAGGTTTAAGTAAAAGATGTGAGGGTATAATCAGGTGATCATTCAACAATGAAATTGCTATTGAATTTAAGGTTCAGAGTATTTTTCAGAAACTTCTTTGATCTGAACTTATAAATTATGATTTCTGTAGCTGGCACTTTTTTATTTCATTTCCTTATAGTGAACTAATTTTTTCTTAGATTACATATCAAGTTCTCAAAATTATTTTTACAAATTTAGGTGATATTGAGTACCAATCCCTGAGGAATGTAGAGAAAGTGTATATTTTAATTTTTGTATTTTTTACTTTGTTGTGATTTTGTATAGTAGAATTACATCATACGCATTTAACTACGTAAGAATTCAGCTCTGTACCCAGCTGACTAAAGAATAAAAAAAGGTAGACAGTGGACATAAGTACCAGAAGTTTTCTAAATTTTAAAGGATGTATGATGCATTTCTCTCTTTTCCTAAAAGTAAAGTTTTTTAAGAAAATAATATCAGTTTTATAACTTAGAGCTAGTATGTCTAGAAATTTTGCTAAGTGATAATCCTTTAGTTTTTTCATTAAAAATCACAGAACTCTAGGCAGCTTAATATGAAACACCATTGTTCATAGTGTATAAAATTATTTTAAATTATTATTTTAAAAATTTTAAAAATAAGGGAGGGGGGAATGGGTGGAGGGAGGGGGATTGGAGGGATCACTTCTGAGGTTTATCTTACAGGGGTACAAGTGAATCATTCTAAGAGTAGAATGTGAACGTTTTAAAACAATAACTGAGAAAATGACATGAAGGCTGTGCTGACCAGTTAGATAGAGGTATTTCAGATTTGGTGTGAAAACCCCACACTGTACCCCAGAAGTGCATTAATGTACATAGTTACCATTCAATAAAAAAAAGAAGTTAAGGACCTGCATCTTATCCCAATTCTCTTGATCTGGAGCCCCACATGACACTGGTTAGCTCTTATCTTTTACCTCTATCTAATAAATCTTTCTCATTTGGTAACCAATCACTACCCCCAGAAATGTCCTCCATCACCCTGAAATCCTTTTTTTTGGGGGGGGGGGGCAAAGGATTCATTTGAGTAAACTTGGCAAGAAAACTTTGAAAGCATACTCAGAAGTTAGTTTAAAAGAAACATTGGTTGCCTCATCTGTAAAATGATCTCTAAACTCTCTTTCTACTAACACAGGCAGACAATACAGAAATAGTTCAAAGTGTAAGCTCTCAAAACCTTCCTGGTTTTGCTACCATCTAGTCATGCCTCTCTGGAAAAATTACTTAACTTCTCTGTGCTTCCATTGCCGCAGTCTAAGAAGGAACTACAGGTCCACAACTCCTCATCCAAAACCCTGCATATGGAATGCATCCTAGAAATCCAGAGGCTTTGGAATTTACAGAAATAACACAGTGTATATAAATCGTAATTTGTAACACCCACAGAAGGCATTACATCACCTATTGTATATTTTGTAGTGTTACCAGAAGGGTCTGGGGCAGCACCCTGAAGTCAAATACATTTATATTCCTGCAGCAAAATGTGTGGTAATATATATAAAGCCCAGAAATAGCCTCCCATCATTTCAGGTCAGATTTTTCTACCAAGTTAGTTCAGTCTGGCAAAGTTTTATTATAAATGAAAACTTTTGGTTTTAGATTTTAAAAAGTTTTGAAGTATAGCTAAGGAATCATGTCTTCGTAATACTTTGTAGAACTGTTGTAAATGAAAGGAATGCTTGCCTAGCACAAGTACAGACCTGAGAGTTCCAGAAATATTACTGCAGTAACAATGAACCATCATTACTGCTACTCATATTGCTGTTCTTATTCAAATGCTCTCTCACATTGTCCCCCTTCTCTCCAATGCCAATGCCATTCACATGAATTCTGATCCTTATCATTTCTCACCTGGACTCTTCTATTGGTCTCCTAACCAATCTCCCAGGCTCCAAACCATCTACGGCATCCATCTTCCCCTATCAGCACAGGATCATTCTACAAACACCACTGTAACCTTATATCTCCTCTCCTTACAAACTACCCTCCCTTGGCTTCCTATCACTGACCCCATGAAGTCTAAGTCCACACAACCAATTCTCATTCCAGCCCATGCCTCCAACTCCTCCTTCTTCTCCTAATACATCTTTCCTTGTAGCAACTCCTCTTAAAGTTTCCTCAAACATACCACCCTGATTTTCATCTCCTACCATTATAGAATCTTTTCCTACACCTATCATAATAGTCTGTTAGCCACTGATATGTGCATAATTCTTATCTGAAGTTCCCTTTGGGTGGCACCTCCTCCTGGAAGCCTTTCTTGATGCCCTCAGGTATCCTTCACACACATCTCATACCATTGTCCTCTCCGCTGGGCCACATATCTTAATTCTACCACCACATTCATCATAGTGGATTAGAAGTTGCTTGCTTTGGTGTGTCCCTCATTGAAGCCAAGGACCATCTTTCTCAACCCCAAATCTCTAGCATCTAGCCACTGTCAGCATTAAAAAAGTTTCTTGAACTGCATTCCAGGTCTAACACTGTTTTATAAGGAACTGGGTGGCAAATGTTTATCTTTTAAACATAGCAAAGCTGAACCTTTTTCTATATTTTTTTTTTTATCAGAAAAGAAAATCTGTGCAGAGAAGGCCCAAAGCACGCAATTTGGTGTCATCCTTTCTGTAGTGGAAGCTGATAAATGACTTCATGGTGTGGCCAATTTCAGGTAGGGAGGGATGAGCTTCTTGAGTAACATCCAGAAAAGCCAGCGAAGTGAGACAAATGGCTGAAAAGCCACAGGGCGCTGTGTGACTCCGAGGTCTTCCCTGCCCATAGGTTGCTCCTGGCTATTAGTACTATTAATATTTCACTTCCTACAATAGCAGCAGCAGCAGGGGAAATGGAATGGCCAGGGCTCTCCTCAGGCCCTCAGCTGGCTACCTGCCATGACTCCAGACAAGGAGCAGCTGCTATTCCTCTGTCTCGCTAGAGATGACACAGGAGAAAGGGAGCCACTTCCAGTCTGGATGTGTCAACTTATGTGTCTGTAGAGTGGAAGTGTGAGATTTAAATGAAACCAATTTACATCTTAATTTTTTTCCTCCTAAGATAATGTTTTTTAAAGATGAATATTGCAGTACTGGAAATGTTATAATCCTTCCAAGAGCTTCAGATGCCAAAATGTATGTAATGATGAGAGAAGATGCTTGGCATTTCCCTGTGATGTGCCAATGGAAAGTGAGACAGGAGGAAATTAAGTAAAATCCACATATGTGCACACCCCAGGGATGGCAGATGTTTCTACACAACCGCTTTATAGAATATAAAGTGTCCATACAGTCTCTAGTTACCAAAACAGGTCATAAATTCTTAGACGTGAACACGTGTGCTGCAACTCTACCAAATTTGTCTATCAGATCTACTTTTCCGTAGATTCTATGAGCTATTCTACACATAGGATTAAGTCTTTTGTAAGTAGAGGTAGTTTTATTTTTCACATTCCAATCTGGATAGCTTTTCTTTTTCTCACCTGTTGATCTGGCTAGAACTTATAGTACAATGTTAAATATCAATGGTAAAAGGGGCATCCTTGTCTCATTTCTTGTCTCGGGGGAGTTTTTCACCATTGAGTATAATGTTAGCTATTGAGTTTTTTATAAATGCTCTTTATCATGTTGAGAAGATCATTTTTTTGTGAAGCACTGAAAACAATTCATTGATAAAAACACTTTCATCAGTGTTTATTAAATTGAAAATGATGAAAACACTTTTATCAGTAAGTGTTCATTAAGTTGAATAATAAGTGGTTTCCCCCCATGTTAATATGCTTTGGTATGGAGATGCTGAGTACAAAATGCAATATAGGAAAAAAAAACCACTAAAAATCGATGGGTAGTTCTGAAGACACTGATCATGACTGGGAAGCAGCATCATTGTGCAGAGAAAAGAGACAGATTTTGGATTGCCAGTTCTACTGTGGTTGAGGGTGCATGCCACTGAGACAGTCACATAACTTTTAAAAAAATATTTTCTTATCTGTAGAAATATCAACCTTGCAGGATGTTAAAACATGTGAAGCATTCAGCCCTGTATGTAGAAAATAATAGTTTTTAAATAAATGTTAGTACTCTTTGGTAAGCCCATTCCTACCATTTGATAGGCCTAGGGCAAGAGATTAAAAAGAGGTCCTTTTATGAAATACATGGATATTTGAAAATTACAAATTAATATAAATAAAATACTCCCTTCACCATTTCAGTACCTTCTTTAATTCAATTTTACCGACATTCATTAATCATCAATTCACACCAGGCATAATGCTTCACTTAGACTAAAATATTGATCATTGGACTCTAGAGAAGAATGGAGGAAAACCAGCAACATCTAAAACACTCTTTCTAAACTCACAATTAAAATACTCAATAAAACACATAGAGATAGGTAGAGTTTTAAGACTACTGAAATGTGAAAGCATTGACCAATAGCTAAAATCACATTTAAAGGTGAAACATCAAAGGCATTCACTTAGTAAACACTTATTCATCACCTACTATTTGCTAAATTCTAAGTCAGGAATGAAATATGAACATCTGCTACTATAATTACCATTTAATAAATTCTAGAACTCTACATTATGAAATAAAAAGAGAAGGCCAAATTATTAATAAGGTACCCAAGCTACCTTATTTAAAATTTCTTTTTTTTTTATTTCCTTATTTAAAATTTCAAAGCACCCCACCTTCCTAGGGCTCACTTGCTACCTTCCCTCTCTGCTTTATTTTCCTTCAAATGCTTACTACCTTTTAATGCGTTATATACTTTACATAGCTATTGTGTTTGTTGTCGTATGTTCCTCCAATAAAATACCAGCACCATGAAGGGGCCCCATGGTATAAATACAACATGATGCATTTATTCATTCCTTCCTGAAGGACATGAGTCCAGAACATGCAGTCATGTTGTCACCATTATAAACAATGAATACGTTTACGTATGTTTCCTTGAGCATATGTGAGCATTTCCCTACAGGATGCACAGCTGACTTTTGTTATCTGTGGTAGCTATGTTTTATAAAGTCACTGTGAACACTGAATTGGCTAATACTGAACCACTGCTACTAGAAGACATACAGGGGTTAGGTGCCTGCCAACCTCTGGTCACAATATTTTTAACAACCAATCAATAAAAACCTTGCTTTATGTGTGTCTCTGTTTAAAGACACCTTATTTAACATATATAGTTGATGCATTAACATTGAACTCATGGCCAAAGGCACTATAACTCATACATGAACAAAGTTTATGTAACACACCTATTTTCTCTATAAGTTACAATACAGCTTTCTTGCACTTTGAATCTTTAGATAACACTTCCGCTTTACTCCTATGGGCCATTTTAAACAGCATAGTAACAAAGGAAAAGCACAAAAATTTGAAAAATATGGCACTAAATCAACCACACAAAGGACATTTGTTTACAATATGAAAAGTGAAACAGGAAGGCAGAGTGCTGGGAACATGGATGTCAAGCAGCTCAAATTGTTCGCTTTTCTGAATTGTGTCCACAGTGATGGCAAAAGCATCATGAATATTGTTCTGAGGGCTCCAGTTAAATTTTAGCAAGTAGGTAAATTTGCAAATATGGCATTTGTGATAATGAAGATACAGCCATCTTCAAAATTATTAGATATTAGCACATTGTTCTCCAAAATGTTTGTCTAATTTCACTTCCACCCTACGTTTCACTCCATCCACGTGTTCCCCACACTCTTTCCAACACTTGACATTGCTATCATTTTTAACTTCCATTAATCTAAGGCGCCATAAAATAGCAACTTGTGGTTATTTGTGTAAATTCAGATGTATTAGATTACTAATGAGCTTGAGCCCCTCTTTATATGTTTCTTCCTTTATGAATTGTTTGTTGATGTTATTGTTTGTTGATGGGTTTGTCTTGGCTATTATTGGACATCTACCTTGACATATAAATTTTAGAATAAGTTTATCCAGTTTTGTAAGAAATTCTGTTGGACAAATTATAGGAATTGGGCCAGGCATGGTGGCTCATCCTTGTAATCCTAGCACTCTAGGTGGGAGGATTGCTTGAGCTCATGAGTTCAAGACCTGCCTGAGGAAGAATGAAACTTTGTCTCTACTAAAAATGGGAAAATTATTATTTTTTAAATTGATGGGATAGAATTGAGATTTCTGAAATAAAATCTATATTTATGGCCAAAAGAAAAATAGGGGGTGGGAATTAGCCAGGGGTGGTGGAAAGCACCTGTATTCCCAGCTACTTGGGAGGCTGACCCCAGAAGTTTCAGATTGCTGTAAACTAGGCTGACATCATAACACTCAAGCCTGGGTAAGAGACTGAAACCCTGTCTGAAAAACAAAATTCTTAGAATTGTATCATTATTATTGGTTAATTTGAGGAGAATCACCATCATTAAAAGATCTGCTACTATTTTTTTATGTTTATGAATTGTTTTATAATTTTCTTCATAAGAATATTACACATTGGGGCAGCATCTGTGGCTCAGTGAGTAGGGTGCCAGCCCCATATAAGGGTGGCAGGTTCAAACCTGGCCTTGGCCAAACCACAACAAAAAATAGCCAGGCATTGTGTTGGGCACCTGTAATCCCAGCTACTCTGGAGGCTGAGGCAAGAGAATCGCCTAAGCCCAAGAGCTGGAGGTTGCTGTGAGCTGTGATGCCACAGCACTCTACCAAGGGTGACAAAATAAGACTCTGTCTCAAAGAAAAAAAGAAAAAAACCTGGGATAGGTTCAAACCTGCCACCCTCAGTGTATGTGGCTGGCACTGTAACCACTGTGCTACAGGTGCTGACCTGAGTTTTTTTCTAGTATAGCTGTGGCAAAAACTACTAATCATAGTCCAGCATCTATTTTTCATATTTTCATTTTGGATGAGGACATTCCCCTCCTGTCCTTGTCAACCTCTCTTCTCTCAAACACATGCACCAGTCTTGGTTGAGCATATGGTCACCAGCTAGAAATTGCACATCCCATTTCCCTTATACGCATGTGGTCAAGTTCTGGGGTGTTTTCTTCTTTTGCTATTGTTCTGATTTTTTAGTTGTTTATTTGTTGGAGGTTTTCTGTTTGTTTTTTGTTTGCTTCTTTTTGTTGTTTAGGTTGTTTGTTTTTTTTAAAAGCGGGAAGGGCTACTATCTCCAGTACAAGGGAGAATGATAACAGTGAAGCTGTGCATACTGTCTTGTACTTGACTTAATGGGATGATGTTTATTTTCTTTATTAAATCACAATTGTGTACATTAATGCATTTATGGGGTCCAATGTGCTGATTTGATATATAATGTGGAATGCTTACATCTAACTGATTAACATAACCATCTCCTCACTTACTTATTTGTTGTGGTAAGACATTTATACTCTATTCTTTTTTTTTAATACTCTATTCTTAATAGTTTTAAAATGTACCATTGCATTATGCACATTAGATGAGTTCCCACCAAATACCTTCCCACCTCCCGGCCTCCCTCCTCATCTCTCCTCTCCCTCCTCTTCCCTCTTTTCTGGACTATAGTTATGTTTTACCATTCATATGAATGTATAGATGATTATATAGTGATTTCATAGTAGTATTGAGTACCTTGGATACTTTTTTTTTCCATTCTTGAGATACTTTACTAAGAAGAATATGTTCCAGCTCCAACCAGGTAAACATAAAAGATGTGAAGTCTCCCTCTTTTTATGGCTGCCTAGTATTCCATGGTATATATATACCACAATTTGTTAATCCATTCATGGGTCAATGGGCATTTAGGCTGCTTCCATGACTTGGCAATTATGAATTGGGTTGTAAAAAACATTCTGGTACAAATGTCATTGTTGTAAAATGATTTTTGAATATCTGGGTATATACTTAATATAGGAATTGCAGGATAAAATGGTAGGTCTACTTTTAGTTCCTTGAGTATTCTTCAAACTTCTTTCCAAAAAGGCTATATTAGCTTGCATTCCTACCAGCAGTGTAGAATTGTTCCCTTCTCTCTGCATCCACACCAATATTTGTAGTTTTAAGATTTTTGTGATGTGAGCCAATCTTATTGGAGTTAGATGATATCTCAAAGTGGTTTTGATTTGCATTTCTCTGATGATTAAAGATGATGAGCACTTTTTCAAGTGTTTGTAGGCCTGCCTTCTTCAGAGAAATTTCTGTTCAAGTCTCTTGTCCACTTAGAAATGGGGTTATTTGTTCTTTTCTTTTTGATTACTTTGAGTTCTCTGTGGATTCTAGTTATCAGAACTTTGTCAGAAGCATAGCTGCAAATATCTTCTACCATTCTGAAGGCTGTTTGTTTGTTTTACTTACTGTGCTCTCAGCTGTGCAGAAGCTTTTTAATTTGATCACGTCCCAGTAATATATTTTTGGTGTTGCTTCAATTGCAAGGGGGGGGCTCCTCTTCATATAAAGTTCTCCCAGATCAATTTCTTCAAGCGTTTTCCCTGCTCTCTCTTCTAGTATTTTTATAGTTTCATG
>CAUYQS010132593.1:0-10378 GCA_963574585.1 Otolemur crassicaudatus | reverse complement strand
GCAACCAAAAAATAGCCGGGCGTTGTGGCGGGAGCCTGTGGTCCCAGCTACTTGGGAGGCGGAGGCAGGAGACTCGCTTGAGCCCAGGAGTTGGAGGTTGCTGTGAGCTGTAATGCCATGGCACTCTACCCAGGGGGACAGCTAGAGGCTCTGTCTCAAAAAAAAAAAAAAAAAGATAGATTGCTATAAGTTAAAGGTGATATTTATAAACCCTAGGACAAACACTTAGAAGGAAAGGGAACTAATAAGATAATAGTGAGGGTAAAACAGAGTACTAAAATGCACATAATCCAAAAGAAGGAAGGAAAGGAAAAGAGAAAATAACACATGGAACAAATGAAAACAAATAGTAATATGGTAGATTTAACCTGACCATGTCAATAATTATATTAAGTGCAAATGACCTAAGCCCTCTAAAGGCAGAGAATATTACACTATATAAAATAGCAAGACTTAATTGTGTGCTACTTATTACATAAGAAACCTACTTTAAAAGCACAGATAGGTTAAAAGTAAAATGATAGAAAAAGATATATCAGACAACACCAAGCATAAGAAAGCTGGAGGAGTTATACTAAAACAGACAAAACATATTTTAGGGTAAAGAATGCTATCAAGGACAGAGGATAAAAGGGTCAATTCATCATGAAGTCCTATCAATCCTAAATATGTACATACTTAATAACAGAACTTCAAAATGCATAATGCGAAACTGACAGAACTGGAAGTAGACATAGACAAATCTTTGATTATGGCTAGAAACTTCAACATTCCTTTTCCAGTCATTGCTAAAACAACTAGACAGCAAATTATTAATAGTAAAGATTTAGAAGATTTGATAACACTATTGACCAACTTGGCCTAGTGGACAATTCTAAAACATTCACATTCAACAATTACAAAATATATATTCTTTTTAAGTGTTCATGAACACTCACTGAGATCTCAGGACTATATGCTGAACCATAAAAACAAGTTTCAATTAATTTTCTTGGACCTTAAAAATTAAATTAAAAATAAATAAAAGAAATATATCTGTAACAACACATAATATTTAGAAATTGAGTAAAATACATCCAAATAATCCATGGTTCAAAGAAGAAATCACAGGTGATTGGAGGGATCTCCTCTATGGTTTATCTTACAAGGGTACAAGTGAATTTTTCAAAAAGTGGAATATAAATGTCTGGACACAGTAACTAGGAAAATGACATGAAGGCTATGTTAACCAGTTTGATGAAAGTATTTCAAATTGTATGTGACAACACCACACTGTACCCCATGATTGCATTAATATACACAGTTATCATTTAATAAAAAAAAAGAAAAGAAATCTACATTCAAAATAGTAAAAAAACAAAGAATAAATCACAAGAGAAGTTGGAAAATATTTTGAAGTGAATGAAAATGAAAAATAACATCAAAGTTTGTGTGAAATGTGAGCTAAAGAAATGTTTAGAGGGAAACGTATAGTTTTAAATGCTTAAATCAGAAAAGAAGAAAGGTCTAAAATCAATTACATAAACTTTTATCCTAAGAAATTAGAACAAAAACAAATTAAACCTAAAGTGAATACAAGAAAGAAATAATAAATAGCAAAAACCAATAAAATAGGAAATGGACAATCAATGGAGAAAACCAACAAAGGTAAAAGCTGATTTTTTGAAAAAATGAATAAAATTTTAAACCTGTTGCTAGACTGATCAAGAAAATACTACAACAGAAAATTCAAATCACTTTTCTCAAAAATGAAAGAAGAATGACCATGGGTCCGACAGACATTCAAAAAATAATAAGTAAATATTATGAAAAACTTTATGCCAATAATTTAAACAATTTAAGTAAAATGTACAAATCCCTTGAAAGACATGAATTATCAGGAAAAAATAGATAATCTGAATACCATATATCAATTAAATAAATTGAGAAGGAAATCCTGATACATGTGATAACATGGGTGAACTTTGAAGAAATTATGCTAAGTGAAATAAGCTAGGCTCAAAAGGACAAATACTGTATGATTCTACCTATATAAAGTACTTAGAGTAGTCAAATTTGTGAAGACAGAAAGTAGAATGGGGGCTCCCAGTGGCTGGGGAAGGGGGAATATTGTTTGAAGAGTGCCAAGTTTCAGTTAGAGAAGATGAAAAAGTTCTGGACTGGATAGTGGTGATGGATGTCCACAAATGTGAATGTCTTTAATGCTGCTGATAGACCTAAAAATGGTTATAATGGTCAATTTTATATTATGTATATTTGATCACAATTTAAAGTTTTAAAAGCACACATTTTTAAAAAAAAAAAAGAAATTGAATGTGCAATTAAAAAAAAAACAAAACACAACTTTTCTTAAAGAAAAATCCAGTTCCACATAGCTTCACTGGCAAATTCTATCAAATATGGGAAAGGATAACTCCATTCCTATATAAACTTTTACAGAAAATCAAAGAGGAGGTAACCTTTCCCAACTTGTCTTATGAGGCCAGTAGTAACCTGATACCAAAACCAGGCAAAGGCATTACAAGAAAAGAATAAATATAAAACAAAACCCCTTAGCAAATTGAATCTAGCAACATATAAAAAAGATAATATATCATGACCAGGAATGCAAGGTTGGTTTAACACTAGAATATCAATAAATATAATTCACCATATTAATATACATCTTTAAGCTTCTCTTTTTATTGTCATGAATGTCTTTGGGTATGGTTTTTTACAGCATGCTTTTAAAAGTCTTAAATTGTGTAAAACTTTTTGAAAAAAGTGATTTTTAACATTCTGTTAGAGAATAATAAACAATGGTTATTTAACCTGTCTCTTGATATGAATCCAGGTATTGTACTTTATCCCTCTCAGAGTCACCACAGCCACCCTCGTGCAAAGAATCCTATCCACACATCTTCTGAGCACCCATTATGAGAATAATGCATCATTGTTTATTGAATAATTGCTACGTGCCAGGTAGGGGCTAGTTGGCTTATGCATATCATTTCAGTTCCATTTGTACAACCATCTTATAAGAGAGGCATCATCCCTATTTCACAGATGAGGAGACTGAGGCCCAGAATGATGAAGCAATTTATCCAAGGTCCCACAACCAGTTGGTCATGAAGCCAAAATTTGAGCCCACCTACTTTGTAGGTGGTCTGATGCCCATTCTTAGCACCTTCATGGCAGACATTACAGGTAATGTCACTTCCTTTGGTTTGCTCATCTCTGAAATGGAGACTAAAAATAGTCCCTATTCTTAGAGCATTAAGTGAGTTACTAATTATAAGGGGGATAGCAAAGTACACAGCCCATAGTAAGCACTATTTCAGGATTTTTTTACATTTTATTTACTAAATAAACAAATCAATACTTAATTCTCATCATAGACCTGGGAGATAAGGTTATAATCTACATCTTGTAGATGAAGAAGGTAAACTAAATATGTGTGCACCAACTGAGCAAAGTTTCCAATCCAAATGGGGACAGCAAAGTTCCCATTCACTCTCTGCATTAAATAGCAATGCCTGGAAGAGCCCCTCCCACAAAATGATGTGTTGTTATATAGAAGGATTCCCTTCTCTTTTGGATGTTTGGGAAACCAGCCCACATGTACCTAGCTCTGGAACATTCTTCCCTGGGACCAAGCTTCATGCCCCCAACCCAGAGAAAGGAAGGTGCCTCCCCATAGAAACCATTCCATGACCTACCTTGACTGACTCAGGGCTTGTGACGATGACTGAGGTTTTGTGGAAGACATTGACCCGCACAACAGGTCCATACTTCTTAGCCCTGAAAACAAAATGACCCAAAGGAAGCTGTCACCTTCCCAAGACGTGAGTTTCAACAGCCCCACCCAGCAGGAGAAACAAAAGAAGCTCATCCCAGGAGGTACTCAACATGGGTCACAAAAAGAGTGCTGCATTGGGGTCCCAGAAATGTGGGGGTGAAGCTCTGCCCTCTGTGCCTCAGTTTCCACATCTGTGGAACAGAGTTGCAATACCCCTCCTTTGATTGCCCCAGAGGGTTGTCCTGAGAACCAAATGATACAGTATCTTTAAAAGTACATTGAAACGTGTACAGTACTGTCCCAAACAGTGACTGTTATCTGGTCACACCCCCAACCAGTTTACCAGTGAGGAAACTGAAAGTCAGAGAGCTTCCAATGGCTGGTCTAAGGTCCTGAGTTGGTGAATGGCAGAACTTGGCTTCTAAACCACCTTCATTTGCCTTTCTATGAGGATCTGCTGGGGCTGGGGAGCCCTGGGCCAAGGCAGAGTGGGGTTGGGAGTTGGTGTGCTGGATTGGGTGGGGGGACTTGTCCCAGGGGGCACCTTGAGTAAGGGCAATGAATGACAAGTTAGAACCCACCAGTCCAAAAATACATCTTGGAGCACACGGCCACAAGCCTCGTCCTTTTTCCAAAAGCAAGGGAGGTGCCCTAGAAGGAAACTGGAAGGAATAGGAAACATTAGGCTTGCCAGCAGTCACCAGTAAAAAACTCTCCCTTCCCCTCAGGCCCCTGTAAGTTCATGCTACTAGGCCCACTCACAGATGGGGAAATGAGGCTCAGGGGGGTTATGTGCTGGTTCAGGGTCACCAGGCAGCAAAGATACAGACGGGATGCAAACCAGGTCTGACCAGCTTCAAAGGCACAGAGGTCAAGGGCTGGTACATGGAACAGGCCCAGTAAAAAGGTATGAATTGCCTTCAGAGAGTCAGTGATAGTTACTCTGTGCTGGCACCATGCCAGCCTCACTCCCTCTAACTTCCCACATCTGTTATTAACCAAATACGAGGCAGCACAGCCAAGACTAGAGAGGCAAATGTTAGATTGGCCAAGCTAACTCTATCTTAGATCTGAAAAAAACATTCTGTGAGACTCTGTTACAGGTGGTCGTACCTCAGATGAGAGACATGCCACAGGCTCTTGGCTCCTTGCACCCGTCCACTTACAAACCTGTATGAATTATGCTTACACACAAGCCTCTGACACCATAAGAAGAGTCAGCCGGAGAGTTCCAATAATAAGCGGCACATCCTTGGCGTGCTGATAAGAAAGACTTGTCTGTAAGACCAACTGCTCTTCAACCTGCCATATATAGAACTGTCTCCCTCCCTTAGGCTGCTGAGAGCTCTTTAGATTTCAGCCCACTTGTATATAAGTATAAAATAAACTTCCCAAGATGTTTATTACATTTGGTCTCCTGTGTTTTGAACTGGCCTTCATTTTACTTATCAATAAAGTCACTTGCCCGCAGCTGCACAGCTGGTACCTGGGCTCCCCAAAGCCCTTCTCCTTTGGGGGGGACGGTTGGTCATGTAAGTCTGCTGTGTGACCACCAGACTGTAAACAAGCCTAGTGGGTGTCACCTTGAAGCACATTCCAAGGTGCCCATGACTTCCCGTCTTCTGTATAACTTTATTCCAATCAAGGTCACTGCAGTATCCTGAATGGGGGATGACAAAACTATACTTGGAGTTGCTGGGTCAGAGAATTCACATTCTCCCAGGGAGAGATGGAGAGTAAATAAATGAACTAATAAATAAATGCAAGATCAGAGAATAATGGGAGAAAACAGAGTATGGGGGAATAGGAGTGCTGGGATGGGTATGTGAATGGCCATTTTACATAGGAAGGGCCCAAAATGATCCTTTAAGAGGGTGAGCTGTGAAATAAGACTAGCAAGAAGTGAGGGATTTGACCATCCAGGTATCTGGGAAAAAAGTATTCTAGGCAGTGGGAGCAATAGGTGCAAAGGGCCTGAAGTAGGAGGTCTGTGCGGCAGGGAGAAGTGGTACAAGACATGGTCACCAAGGCTGGGGGCAGATTACAGAGAGCCTCCTGAGCTGCTGTCTAGACTTTTGCTTTAATCTTGGTGGAGATAGGTGGAGACAGAGTGCCAATGAGGGGCAGTGAGGGGTGGTGAGGGCTCAGGCCAGGCTAGTGGGCCAGGGAGGGGGTCAGAAGTCAGATTCTGAATGCACCGTGCTGACGGTTTGCATGTGGGGTGTGAGGGATGATGACTCCAGGGCTTTTGGCCTGGGCAACTTTGAGAATGGGTGGATCTGCCATCTACTGAGATAATGAGGAAGGAAAGGAACTTGAGGGGGCAGCAGATGCCATAGTGCCCACCTTGCAACTATGCCTGGGCTCTCTCTGACTCTGCCCAGAAAGATGTGCAGGCCAGAAGTCCCAGGAGATGATCACACGGCAGCACCGCAGCCCTGCTCTGATGACGCCAACTTCCCTCACCGCTGGTGGGGTAGCTCTGGGGCACGCGCTCTACACAAGCCCTCAAGGTTCCTGGGCAATTGCACCTCAGTTTTCCCCAGAGGTAACTTGTCCTCATTTTTTTATTCTATCTTCATTTTTTGTCGATCCCCACCCCCAACCTGGAGTCATCCTACTCATAAACTACTTACACTTTTTTTTTTTGAGACAAAGTCTCACTCTGTCACCCTGGGTAGAATGCTGTGGCATCACAACTCACAGCAACCTCAAACTCTAAGGCTCAAGTGATCCTCTTGCCTCAGCCTCCCAGGTAGCTGGGGACTATAGGCACCCACCACAATGCCCAGCTAGTTTTTCTATTTTTAGTAGAGGTGGGGTCTCACTCTAGCTCAGGCTGGTCTTGAACTCCTGAGCTCAAGGGATCCTTCTGCATCGCTTTCCCAGAGTGGTAAGATTATAGACAGGTGCCACTGTGCCTGGCCCTACACTTCATTTCCTGTCTTAGGATTACCTTTGGGGAGCAGGACACAATCTGAGACAAGTGGATCAGCAGATGAAATTAGGAGCTTGGCTGTTGACCTGTTAGATTTGTGGTGAATATTGAGCAGGACATTAGACACTTAAGTCTGGAATTCAGGAGAGCTCGCAGCAGGGAGGTGGTGTTTCCAGTCCACCGCAAGGGCATGAGTGCAGACAGAGAAGAGGACCAAGGATGGTCAGGTGTCAGGCAGCCAAGGGACAGGTAACCAAGGAGAATGATCAGGGAGGAAGGAGCAGAGGGGAGAGAAGTCAGGGAAGAGAGCAGGATGAGGGGGAGGGAGGACTCAGCTCTGTCCCAGCTGTTGAGGGGCCAGGTCAGATGAGGACCAGGGAGAACCACTGGGTTCAGCAACACGAGCTCACTGGGCACCTGGACCAAAATGGGTTTGATGGAGAGGTAGAAGCTGAAGCCCAAGGGGGTGATGGGTGTGAGAGAGAATGGGAGGGGAGGAAGTGGAGGCCCAAAGACAGGCAGTGGGGTGGGGGGTTGTGGCAGGGGGAAGCAGCTGGAGGGGAATGGAGGGTAAAGAGAAGGGTTTTTTCCAAGCTGGGGATTCTTACAGCATATTATATAAAACATGGGAATGAGGCAGAAGAGAAGGAAAACTGATGGAGGTGGGGTTGCCTAGGGAGCTACTGGGTAGAGGAGCAGGCTGGCCTTGGCCGGGACCCTCAGACCAAATAGCTCAGAGGTGCATGTAGGCCCTAGGTAGGGAGGCGGGCAGCTGCTGCAGTGGAGCCAGGGAAGAAATTCTCTTCCACTGCATTCTTTGTTAGGGCAAGTAGGAGGCAAAAATAAAATCTGAGAGTGTGGATGGAGGGGGAGAGAATGGGGGTTGAGGAGAAGGCAAGAAAACCGCCTGGAGAGTGGGAGAACAAATTAGAGAGAGACGTGTACTGTGGCCCAGTGAGGGAGGGGGTAGGGGGGTCTAGGTGAGTGGTTTTAAACTTACACCATTAACCTGCAGGAATATGGGCTGTGGACATCACACACAACTGGCTATATTTCCAGAAACATCTAGTATCCTCACTTTCACTCTCCAAAGCTTACATTTGGGGGGAATGTTCTATCTTGAGGCACCTGAGGAAAATTTGGACCCTACCTCCCCTGTATGACCCCAAAGCCTCCATCCTAATCACTGGGGTCCACTGCCACCTGAGAAGGGAGGCATGTGCCACCCCAAGAAGGCAGAGAGTATTGGGTGGGGACCCCCCACTACCAGGCAAGAAAGAGAACTAAAACCCTTTCCTTCCAGTTTCTGCAGGGGGCGCTGGGGAAGAGCCTACACAGCAGGAAGACCAGGTGTTAGAAATAGGCAGCTAAAACTGAGGGGGTGGTAGGACACTGGAACTTATTGTTCAGCGTCAGGGTAGACAGAAGCCCACCTGGCATGCCCTTGGTGATAGACTGGGTATGGCAGAGCAAACCAGGGAAAGAGGGCAAGCAAGGATTCTCCACCCCTGCCATCTGGCTTCTAGTAACACTGGGCTCCATCAGCTAGCTGGGAATCCAAGGTTTCCTGTGGGCATAGTAACCAGGTCAGAGGTCATCTGGAAAGCCCACTGTGAAGCCACCCAGAGGGATGAAAAGAGCCCACACAAAGGGTAAGGAGTGGGCTACCCACTAGGGAGACAATGAGGGTGAGCAGCCAAGACTATGCCTTGTGCCAGAGGTATAGGTGAGAGTTCAGCCAGTAACTTAAAGTCCATTGGTTGCACTACCCATCACTGCCAGCAATGGGCCTCCACCTTGATTAGGAGTCATGCTGCTCCATGCTGAACAGCCCCACCCAGCAACTCAGCAAATCAAAATGGAACCAGCACTGCCCTGAAGTCAAAATTGAAAAATGTATTCTGAAATAAACAAAAACAGAGACCTTTCATTGCCAAGTATACATCCATTTCCTCATGACCAGGACAGTAAGGGCCGATGAGGAAAGCTCAATCAGTGTCAGAGACATAAAGAAGCTATAAATGTTTGTGTGGGATCTGAGTATGTGAGTGGGATGGGGGGGGGGGTCTGAGTTTACAGCTGTTACATGGATCATTGCAGTAGAATGTTGTAATAAGAGCACAGAGGAGGCCCTCTTGGACCCTCCCACAGAATAAGGAGGATGAAGGGCGACCTCTTGCAGGGCTCCTTGCCTGCAAACTGGCAAAGCCCTGGAACACCAACGGGCAAATGCCACTCATGGAGACTCAATACACAGATCTCTGGTTAACCACGGTGCTGCCAGTCATGGTTTAACGATCCAGGCTTTTAATGCCAAACCATCTGACTTATGCTAGAAGAAGTTCCAGAACTTTCCTTTAGTGCAGTTTTATATTTGACCACCAACCAATTTTTGATCCCAAATCTTTTCTATATGCATTATTCCATTCATATCCTTAGAATAAAGAGCCCAATCATAATTATATTCAACCTCCTCCCACTCCTCCCTCCCCCCACACATCCATAGGTCACATGTAGACTCTTGTATAAAATTTGGGGGAAAATGTATCCATAAAATGGAAAGAAATATGGACACATGCTATTACATGGATAACCTTAAAAACATTATGCTAAGTGAAAGAAGCCAGACACAGAAGGCCACATGTTATATGATTCAGTTTATGTGAAATGTTCAGAATAAGCAAATCCATAGAGACAGAAAGCATATTAGTGGTTGCCAGGACTGTGGAAGGTGGAGGAAAATGAAGAGTGATGGCTGATGGGTTCAGGGTTTCTTTCTGGAGTGACAAAAAAGTTCTGAAAGTAGTGGCAATGGTTGCACAATGCTGAGAATAGACTAAAACCCAATAATTGCACATTTTAATAGAATAAATTTTATGGTATGTAAGTTACATTTCAATTTTTTTAAAAAAGGTTTTTAAAGTTCTGTCTTCTCAAGACAGAGAGCAAGTCACTTGAATTTATGAGAAGGCCAAGTTAATGATGAAACTTATCAGAACAAGCAAAAATTCATTCAATTTCCAGTGTTGATGGTTGATTTGAAACCTTGAAAGGGTGACAATGTACTTTAAAAAACTTACATGACATTTCCACCATTTAACCTTGAATCACTATCAAGTGTCTACTATGCATGTACCACATGCTGCTGTGCAGATGTCAGAGACACAGCAGTGGCTGAGACAGATGTGGGGCCCATGAAAGAGACAGACACTTAACATGAAGTTGCACAAACAGTTACCCAATTAACATTATGCTATGAAAGAGAATTATACAGTGACTTAAGGGTTTATAAAAAGAACATAATATATTTACAGGAGCAGGAGGAACATCTCTGAGGAATTAGCATTTAAGCCAAACCCGGAAGGCTGGGGAAGAACCACCCAGGCAAAGTAGAAGGCAGAACTGCTAAGCAAGGTGGGAGAGGATACTGGGCAGGCAGAGAGCCAGCATGGAGAACAGTTTCCTCCCTATGTTACCAGCCATAGAACTCTTTCCTGACCCCACCAAACAGAGATTCAGGCTTCTTTTTTTTTTTTTTTTTTTTTTTGAGACAGAGCCTCAAGCTGTCCCCCTGGGCAGAGTGCCGTGGCATTACAGCTCACAGCAACCTCCAACTCCTGGGCTCAAGCGAGTCTCCTGCCTCCGCCTCCCAAGTAGCTGGG
>CAUYQS010132590.1:0-23678 GCA_963574585.1 Otolemur crassicaudatus | reverse complement strand
TATTTGCAGGTTATGCTTCTGGCAAAGGTTTGATAACCAGAATCTATAGCGAACTCAAATTAATTAATAAGAAAAGAACAAGTAATCCCATTTCATTGTGGGCAAGGGACTTGAACAGAAGCTTCTCTGAAGATGATAGGTGCATGGCCTACAGACATATGAAAAAATGCTCATCATCTTTAATCATCAGAGAAATGCACATCAGAACCACTTTGAGATATCATCTAACTCCCATAAGAGTGGCTCACATAACAGAATCCCCAAACTACAGATGTTGGCGTGGATGTGGAGAAAAGAGAACACTTCTGCACTGCTGGTGGAAGTGCAAGCTAATACATCCCTTTTGGAAAGAAGTATGGAGAATACTCAGGGATCTAAAAGTAGACTTGCCATTTGATCCTGCAATTCCTCTACGAGGTGTATATCCAAAAGTCAAAAAAATCATTTTATAACAAAGATATTTGCACCAGATTGTTCATCGCAGCTCAATTCATAATAGCCAAGTCATGGAAGAAGCCCAAGTGCCCATCGACCCATGAATGGATTAATAAATTGTGGCATATGTATACCATGGAATATTAGGCTGCCTTAAAAAAGATGGAGACTGCCTCTTTTACGTTTACATGGATGGAGCTGGAACATATCCTACTTTAGTAAAGTATCTCAAGAATGGAAGAAAAAATATCCAATGTACTCACTACTATTGTGAAACCAACTTACAACTTACAACCACTCACACTTTCATATGAAGAATAGATCACAACTATGGCCCAAGATGAAGGAGGGGAGAGAGGAGGTCAGATCAAGGGAGGGTGAATGGTGGAATGACACCTATGGTGCATAATGCAAGGGTACATGTCGGATCCATTAGTATAGAGTAGAAATGTCTTAATACAATAATTAAGTAAACGAGATGAGGTACATATTAACCAGTGTGTGTGATGTATGTGTTCCTAATTCTATATGAAATCAGCACATTTTACCCCATAAATGCAGTAATTTGTACATGATCTATGTGCTTATGATTTAATAAAAAAAAAATAGTGGATGAGTGAAAAAAAAAGACCCTAACTTTCCAGGCAAGCTGTGTAATTTGCCCACCCCCTACAGCCTCATATAAAAGGGGTCTCTAATTGTACCTGGGAGCAGACACCATCTTTGCACTGCCCAGGCAGGTCATCCTACCCTTTTAATAAACCTGGCCTGAAAATCTCTGCTGCAGCCTCATCTCTGAGGACCAATGCATACACCTTTCAGTATCCCTGATTCTGAGACCACTGCATCAAGCAGGGGAAAAAAAAGTTGAAGTGATGGGGGGAAGAACTGTATAGTTGCATCAGCATCCCCTCTACCATCTCTTCCCTGGATCCCCGAGAAAAGCAGAGAATTGGTCTAGTGGGGACCCTCCCTTAGTTCCCCTCACGTAAGTGAGCACACACTCATGAAGGCATGTAAGCCAGCCCTCATGCATTTGTCTTCCCCTGTCTTAGACAGCAGATATTTCAACTGCCCATCCCAATTCTCTATTCTAATTCTCTATTAGACCATTACTGTGAGGATAATATGCAATGTGATATGTCCATTGTGTGTTTTTTTTTTTTTTTTTTTGACCACCATTGGACACTATAGGGGTAAAAGTGTGTCTCTTGGTCTGAAGAAATGTAACTTGGAAACCCAAATTGGCACAGTATCCTCTGCTTGTGGGGGTTAGGCAAAACTTCCCCTTTGCCCCAGGTTTGCTGAAAGATCATCTCACAATGAGGCAGATTAACAAGAGAAAGAGATTTCTTTATCATGGGCATGAGAATCACAGAGTGGCTACCCAATATCCCAGTGGGCTCCAGAATTTTGCATACTCTCGTTTTTAGAAGGAAGGGGTATTACCAGCTGTTGAACTCCTTGGTTCTTATCGTCTCATGATCAAAGAATGAAAGCAAGAAACAGTTTTGAAGTAGCAAGCAACAGTTTATTAAAGTGAAAGTTCACTCTTAAAGGGGTTAAGAGTGAGCACACATCCGAGTGAACTGTGGCCCCGGGGCTTCTGTGTCATAATTAGAAAGCAACAGTACACTGCAAAGGAGAGAAGGGTGGGCACACATACCAGTGGAGAGTAGTAGCACTGGGGTCTCTTTGGGTTTTTCCTTTTCCTTCCTGCTCTCCTCCCTTGTGACCTTGTCTCTTCTCATTTTTTCTTGACCAATGGGGATGTAGTCTCCTTCCTGCTATTGGGTGGGGGGAGTTTTTCACCTTATATGTTTAGGCCCAGATGTGTTGTGCTGTCCAAAGCCCTCTGAGGGGGGAGTGCAAACTGTAAGTCCTAATGTGTTCTGTGTTGTTTCTGTTATGTCTCTTAGGATAGCTCTAGTTATCCTTTATCTTGTTATGGTTACAGTATGGTTTTTTACTTAGTACCGCATTTGTTTACGTTGTTTGGTTTCATATTTTCTTGCTTGCATCTTACTCTTTCTTTCTTTCTTTCTTTCTTTCTTTCTTTCTTTCTTTTTTGAGACAGAGCCTCAAGCTGTTACCCTTTGTAGAGTGCCGTGGCATCACAGCTCACAGCAACCTCCAACTCCTGGGCTCAAGTAAGTCTCCTGCCTCCACCTCCCAAGTAGCTGGGACCACAGGCACCTGCCACAATACCTGGCTATTTTTTGGTTGCAGCCATCATTGTTGTTTGGCAGCCCGGGCTGGATTTGAACTCGCCACCTTAGGTGTATGTGGCTGGTGCCTAAGCCATTTGAGCCACAGGCACTGAGCCACATCTTACTTTTCTTATGTTAACATTCTGTGACACTCACAGCTACCCTTATCTTACAGTGTGTTTTCTTACTCAGTATCCTGTTGTTTACACGGCCTGTTCTGTACTTCCTCTGCTCATGTCTCACTGTCTTAGCTACTACAGGGGGAGATGAGGAACATAGGTAATTCTGTTTAAGGGAAATAAATGGCTGTCAGGAGGGATGAATATATACTTGGGAGAAGGAATAGATGAGGAGAAACAGACTGACCTGCAAATGATTCTCTTTGGAAATTAAAATTAACCTGAGAGACAGGTATTGTATTTAAAACAATTTGGGCCAGGTGGGGTTGCATTCTTGATCTTCTATCCTATAATCTATTGAGATGACAGGGAGGGGAAGGGAAGGTGACTGTTCTTTTTGATGGGTCCACTGGTTTAAAGCAGATAGAGGGAAAGCTCCTTCTATGTCCTGTGGATTTCTAAGGGCCTTTATTTCAAAATGATCTTTTTATACTAAGGAGCCATATTTGAGGGTGAAATTTCCTGATCTCCTGTAGGTTCCCTTCCTATAATAGTGCTTTGATCATTTGTGTCTACACGGGGTGCGCAAAGCCTAATTCCAGGACCTGTCAGGACCAATTTATAGACCCCAGGGCTATCAGCATTGTCCAGATTTAATCAACACTTGCCAGCTGCGTGTAGGGCCTTCTCTCCAGGAGATCTTCCCCATAGCCATCTGTAGTTTCTGTCTCTCTTGTGAACAGTTCTTGTCAGCGTTTTGTGTTTCAGAGGGTACAGGAGGAACATGTCTAGATTCAGCCCATTTCTGCCCTGTTTCAGTCCCCATGTCCACTCATTTCATAGATCCAGTGGGGACCTCAAAGGAGCTCGCTAAAAGGTCCATTTGGTGGTTTCAATCATCTTCTCATCCTGGAAGGAGGTTCTTCTGATTAGCATCGACATTTCCTACTTTAATACGCCCCTTAAGTTCCTGGAGTGATTTCCACAGGGCTGCTGTGGCCCATACAGGCATTCCTTTAATAGTTCAGTTCTCCATCACCCATCTATCTGACCATATGACCAGGCCATTCACTACCGCTCGTGTGTTGGTAAAAACCGCAAAACAGGGGCTTCTACCACTGATAACTTCTTAGAAAAAAGAAAGAAAGAAAGAAAAACAGCATGCCTTTCAGCCTTTTGGGCTGACTTATTCTTGCCTTCTTCAATCAATGCCTTTCTAATCACTAGCCTTAACACAGCAGCTTTCTGAACAAGGCACTGTCCCTTCGCCTTGAAATTGCTATCTGTAAGTCAAACAGCTCTAAGTTGGTCAATCAAGAGCTGTTCATAGGACACTGTCCATGTGTCAATAGGTTCTGGCAGCTACTCAGATGGTTTAACAGTTGGTCCTGGAGGAATAGAGGCTGTAACAGAAGTAAGAATCCAAAAAAAGAGCAAAATGTTTTATGAGCTGTCTCTTTAAACCTCCTCACTCTTTTCTTGAAGAATTAAAACCTTCATTCCTTCCCAAGGCCAGTAATCAGAGGGGCAGAGGAGTGTTCTTTGTTCTTTATTTTCTATAATAATATTTTAACACCAGATGACTCAATGCAATTGTCTGGGAAGAGGTCATGAGATCATCTTTGCTGGAGATGTTATAGTTAAATAGCAACGGCCTGAATCTGGAAACCCCTTTAAAAGCTCTGTATTTCTGTTTTAAAGGGGGTAACGATGGTTCTTTAAGATGAGATCTTAAGGTTCTTTAAGATCCTACTCACTTACCAGAAAATCAATAAACTTTTCTTTACTTTTCTTCAAACCACTTGTCCTCATTCTTTTTCAGCCTCAGCGACAGGTACCGAACTTTCAGTAACAAGGCTACCTGCTTGTGGGTATGGCAGGTACCTCCCTGCATTCCCCAGTTGCCTGCTCCTGTATAAACCATTTCCACTTTATTAGGGAGCTCTTCTGGGCCCCACCTTCCTCATTAGAGTGTATCCCTGACATTACCCAGGAGGTGGGTTTCTCAGGTTTCGTGATTATGTTATGTCTTTCAGTCACTCAAGCAATGCCCAATGACAAACTAGTAATTGTCTCTCAAATGGTATATACTGGCATCTGAACATTTTCTGGTCCAGAATTTCTTTCTTTTTCGGTTTTTTTTTTTTTTTTCTGGTCCAGAATTTCAATGTGCATCACTGGGAGGCACTCATTTGGCCTTTGCCACAAGCTCCAGTAGTCATGAGTGTGAGAGGCAGACACTTCTGTTGGGTGGCCTAACGCAACTACACACAAACTCATTCTGGCTCCTCCTTCTCCTCTCCTCCTAAAACAAAGACACAAAGGATCTGGCTGGTCCCACCCCCTGGAAGTTTATGCCGAAAGACTCTAACCTGACAGGCAACCTATGGAATGTGCCTACACCCCACAGACCCATATAAAAGTGGTCTCTAACTTCGCCTCGGGTACAGAGGCCATCTTTGCACTGCCCAGATAATAAATATTCTCCCCTTTCAATAAACCTGGCCTGAACATCTCCTCTGCAGCCTCATCTCTGGGCACTACCATTTACTACACCTTTCAACTTCCAAAATAATAAACATATCTGAGTGGGTATCATACAGACCAAAGTGTTGGGAGACCTGCGGCTTTTTGTAATTCTGACATGGCTTGCTTTTATTCAGGTCCCCATTCAAATAGGACTTTCTTTCAGGTAAATCTTACAGATAGGAGCTAGCAATGAAACCACCCTTACTAACTGATGAAGGGATACAAGGCGAGAACTACAGTAAGGGCTCCCAGAACCCTGTAAAGGGGCAGCCTTAGCTAAAATAATGATAATAATCAGACATTGCCCCCTCATTTGCCTGATAATAATCACTGTTCCCACTCTTTGATTCTTTACCCTGGAGTCACGCATAGTTGTCCACATAAAACAACACCTGTTTGAAACCTAGGGGTAGTTTTTGAGATATCTTCCAGGTCCTGCATTCCAGGAACACAACTGACTCAGCTGGTCTTGTACACTTCATCCCGGGTCCTGCATTCCAGTAACAGACCCACCCAGACAGCAACCCATACTAAAGTTCTGCCCTGATACCAGCCAGTTAGCAGACTCTCATTGTCTAATTTTTGCCCACCAAACTGTCTTTAAAAAGCCAGTTTCTCTAATTCTCAGGGAAGTGGATTTTAGAAATTTCTTCCATCCCTCTGCTTAGCACTTTGTGGAATAAACTCTTTCTCTCCTGTAAACCCTGCTGTCTCTGGACATTGGCTTTCTCTTGGACAGTAGGCAAATGAACGTGGCTGGTTGGAAGGAAATTGAGGGCTCATCCAGGATTGCCCTCACGGACATCTGTTTACAGCTCAGCAACCTCTCACCTGCGAGACAGGTGTACACGTGTACCCTAGAGACCACTAGTTCTTTTGGACTGAGGGTCATCTCTAGCACTATCCCTGTGGTGGGATGTTGTCAAACCATGGAGCTTGGGCCTGTTTACAGTATAAAAACAGTTTCTGGAACTAGAGGGTGTTTCTAGCACCCCTGTATTCCTCCTCCTGATTGCGCGGTGAGTCTTGGTCAGCCTTTCTATGTCATAGGAAGGGTCTTGTCTCAGGAGAATTCATCCCCATTACATGGTTGTAGTGGGGGGGTTTTGGTTTGTTGATTTGATTTGAACTCACCTTGAAAGGACTTTGGTCTGCATCTTTGGGTGTGTGTGCATGTCTGTGTAATCCACACATGCATGTGTGTGTGATTTGTGTCTGTGAGTCTGTGTGTGTGCCTGCATGTGTTTAAGATCCATGCTACTATGACCATGGCTCCCTTTTTGTGACCCTATGCCTCCCCTTCACTTTATCACAGCGCTACAGCTTTGGGACAGTAAGGGTCTCTATAACAGGTTTCTGTATGTCAATGTCCGGAGCATGCATTCTCAGATCTTGCTGAGATTCACTTTAGGAGGCTCATTTCCCACACTACTCAGCAGGAGAGAAGTACCTCCATTTATCTTCTGGGTCTCTGCTTGTGCCTGTTGTACTATTTTATTTTACTTACTTGTATTCATGAAAAGATCAGAACTAAAAAAGAACACGTAACAATTTCATGGCTAGACATAAAAATTCTCTTGATAAAATTGAAGAACTGGTATCTGATTTAAAAGACAGAAAAAAAAATCCTGTGAATAATATCACAGTAGGAATGCTGACAGAGCCTAGTTTACCTTGTGGCCTAGTGGTCAAAGCTTTGTTTGTTCATCTCAGTGTCCTAGGTTCAAGTCTCAGATAGGGAGTGAGCTTTCTCTGGTTGGTATTTGTGTAACTCAAGGCAGCTTTGTTGATTCTCTTTCCTTTAGTGCACAGCTTTTGACTTCATGTACTTTGTGGGCTTTTAGACACTTCTGTATAAATGCTCAGCTGAGAAGCTGGGACTCTAGAAAATAAGGCTGGACAGAAATGTGGGACAGACCCAGTTTATGGCTAGTGCCACTCTCCTTTCTTTGAACTGAGCCATTTGTGGAGACATCTCTCTTTTTTACAGTAATGATATACTTTTTATTAGCATAACAAAATTTATTAGAATCTTAATTTAATTTCACTGAACACAATTTTTCTTTTCCTTTTTCTTTTTTTGTTTTCGTTTTTGTTAATTTAAGGTTAGGGTGAGGGTACAAACAACTGAATCACGATATTTGAAATTGTGGGGTAGAGTCCCTCTCGTGGCTAGGTCCTGCACCCAAAAGGTGTGCCATACACTCCTACATTGCGCCTATTCAGTGGGAGCACCCAAAACCCCTCTCCCCTCTCCAGAAAACTGTGGTGTGTGAATATCATGGAATATTATTCAGCCATAAAAAAGATGGTGACTCCACATCTTTTGTTTAAGCTTGATGGAGTGGAAACACATTCTTCTCAGTAAAGCATCACAGGAATGGAAAAGCAAATATCCAACGTACTCAGTATGAACATGAAGCCAGCAGACAATCTAATTTATGCCCACATTGGAGATACCTCTTACTTCCTTTTTAATGTTATAACCTCTGTGAAGGTTATCGGTTTTAATTAGAAGGGTACTTTAGCCAAAATGTCTCAGGGCAAAAACGTCAGCTCTCTGTACCAGCTAGCGGCAGCTCTGTTTACTCTCTCCTCCTTCCTCATTGCTGATCACCCAACTCTGAATTATGCTGTTAATGGATCATCTTTTACCACATGGCAATGCTGGAGTCTCTCTGAACTTGTTCTGGCTCAGCTGCCTGATGTGTGGATTATTCTTGCTCAGTTAAACTCTGTTAAATTTAATTTATCAGAAGTAGGTTCCAAAGAGACCCCCCACAACACTACATGAGGCCAGGTGCAGTGGCTTATGCCTGTAATGCTAGCACTCTAGAAGGCCAAGGTGGGTGGATTGCCTGAGCTCATGAGTTTGAGACCAGCCTGAGCAAGAGCAAGACCCCTATCTCTAAAACTAGCCAGGCACTGTGGCAGGTGCCTATAGTCCCAGCTACTTGGGAGGCTGAGGCAAGAGAATCTCTGGAGCACAAGAGTCTGAGGTTGCTATGACGCCATGGCACTCTCCCTAGGGCAACACAGTGAGAAGCTGTCTCAAAAAAAAAAAAAAAAAAAAAACCACCATCATATGGACTAGATGAGTACCTCCCAGACTGTGGCCATTACTGGAGCTTGTGGGTAAGTCATCTTTCAAATTCTGAAAAATGTGTGAGTTTGCTTGAGCAAATGTCTGATGCTAGCTGATTTTAAAAGCTATAGATAAATTTCACTGAGTCTAGAATCAGATTAGGTCTGTGTCAGGCATCAGATTGGATCTGATTATCTACCCGTTTAGTAATCCTCCTGCCTCAGCCTCCCAAGTGCTTGGGATTTCAGGCATGAGCTACTACACCTGGTCCTTATTTGGATATCTTAAAATGCTACTGTGAAAGAAATTTATATCTATAAAAGAAATTGCACTGGGCAAACTGGCTGGCGACCTGTAGAAGATTGAAGCTGGACCCACACCTTTCACCATTAACTAAGATAGACTCTCACTGGATTAAAGATTTAAACTTAAGACATGAAACTATAAAAATACTAGAAGAACGTGTAGGGAAAACTCTTGAAGAAATCAGACTGGGTGAAAATTTTATGAGGAGGACCCCTCGGGCAATTAAAGCAACATCAAAAATACACTATTGTGACCTTATCAAACTAAAGAGCTTCTGCACAGCCAAGAACACAGTAAGTAAAGGAAGCAGACAGCCCTCAGAATGGGAGGAGATATTTGCAGGTTATGTCTCTGACAAAGGTTTAACAACCAGAATCCACAGACAACTCAAGCATATTAGCAAGAAAAGAACAAGTGATCCCATCGCAGGGTGGGCAAGGGACTTGAAGAGAAACTTCTCTGAAGAAGACAGGCACATGGCCTACAGACATATGAAAAAATGCTCATCATCATTAACCATCAGAGAAATGCAAATCAAAACTACTTTGAGATATCATCTAACTCCAGTAAGATTAGCCCGCATCACAAAATCCCAAAACCAGAGATGCTGGCGTGGATGTGGAGAAAAGGGAACACTTCTACACTGCTGGTGGGAATGTAAACTAATACGTCCCTTTTGGAAAGATGTTTGGAGAACACTTAGAGAACTAAAAATATGCCTGCCATTCGATCCTACAATTCCTCTACTAGGTATATATCCAGAAGACCAAAAATCACATTACTACAAAGATATTTGTACCAGAATGTTTATTGCAGCCCAATTCATAATTGCTAAAGCATGGAAGAAGCCCAAGTGCCCATCGATCCACGAATGGATCAATAAGTTGTGGTACATGTATACCATGGAATATTATGCAGCCTTAAAGAAAGCTGGAGACTTTACTTCCTTCATGTTTACATGTATGGAGCTGGAACATATTCTTCTGAACAAAGTATCTCAAGAATGGAAGAAAAAGTATCCAATGTACTCAGCCCTACTATGAAACTAATTTATAGATTCTTTCACATGAAAGCTATAGCCCAATTATAGCCCAAGAATATGGGGAAGGGGAAGAGGGAGGATGGGTGGAGGGAGGGTGATTGGTGGGACCACACCTATGGTCCATCTTACAAGGGTACCTGTGAATCTTTCTAAATGTAGAATATAAATGTCTTAACACAATAACTAAGAAAATGCTATGAAGGCTATGTTAACCAGTTTGGTGAAAATATTTCAAATTGTATATAAAACCAGCACACTGTACCCCATGATTGCATTAAAGTACACAGTTATAATTTAATTTTTTAAAAAGGAAAATAAATAAATAAATAAATAAATAAATAAATAAAAATTGCCGTTCATTTCTTTTATAAAGAAATAAGTGTCTGTGAGGAAAGACTGGGTCACTAGAAACTCTTATTGTTGTTCTCAAGCTGTGTGACAAGCCTCACCTTTGCTTAGGGTACTTTTTCTGGCCATCTCATCTTAACTAGAGGTTTACATACTTTTCCCCCTTTGGTATGATGGTACAATATTTAAACCACAAGTCTTAGCTCTGTACAGAAAATATAAATTCTCTGCCTTGTTTCACTTGGGGCTCATCCTTTTTGAAGGCAACTCATTGCCTAACTAACAATTTCTTAGGACAAGAAAATAGATAATGAAAAGATTGATAGTCTGAATAAATTCTACTTCTGTCTGTATGTCTGAATGTTTGTTTGTGCATCTATACATGTCATGTGTACGTGACATTTCACCTCCAAAATATGCAAAAGAACTCTTTTTAATTGGCTAAAAATAAAAGTAAGCACTTACATATTTTATCAGGAAAACAGTAAATAACTTAGATTTTTTTATTTATGTGACTTATTAAAATTGTTATTAAAGTCCAGATAGCTTAAGGTCATAAAACTGCTACTTCTGGAATATTTCTAAATTTTGCTGGATTTGACAGGTGAGCTTATGTTCTTAGTTTTTGAGCCTCTGAAATCTGGTGGCCATGATGAGGCCTGGGGACATGTTCTCAGTGCCTAGAAGCAGCAGCTACAAAGCACAATCTAGCCCCTGTGGCCTCTTCTTTGCCCCAGCGTTGCCCCCTGACTATTTCTAACTGAATTTGGTTCTCCAGCCATCCTGTTTTCTGTCTTGAACTCTGCCCTTTCCTTCCTATTCATCTTTGATGCAACATGGCCACGTGAGACTTAAGAAGATCAGGAAGGACATTTGGGATGGTGCCTATGCATTGTTTTCAAAATGCTTTTCTTTTTTTTTTTTTTTTTTTTTTTTTTTTTTTTTGTTTTTTGGTGGGGGTTGGTTTGAACTCGCGACCACTGGCATATGGGTCCGGCACACTACACCATTGAGCCACAGGCACCCCCCCCCAAAGCATTTAAATAAATTCTTTAAATTTAGGGTAATGACTTTTAACTTTCCATTTTTTTTGTTTTTTTTTTTTTTTTTTTTTTTCCAGTTTTTGGCCAGGGCTGGGTTTGAACTCGCTACCTCTGGCATATGGGGCTGGCACTCTACTCCTTTGAGCCACAGGCACCTCCCTGTCCATGTCTTTTGCCTGTTTTCTAATTTGATTACATTCTTTTTCTCTCTCACATCAGGTTTTGATAGTAATACTTGATATGTTCTAGATATTAGTCCTTTGTTGCACATCTGCTTTGCAAATATTTTCTCTCAGTCTGTAGGTTGGCTTTTACCCCTTTAACAAGGTATTTCACACAGGAATTCTTTTTAATTTTGATAGTAGTATTACTAATAATATTTCTTTTTGAATTTTGCTTTTGGTCTCAAGTCTACTCTTGCTTAGCTACAGACTTTGAAGATGGTTTTCCTTATTTATACAAAAAAATTTATAGTTTTTTGTTTAATTGATTTATATGATCATATAACTTTTCTTGATTAGCCTGTTACTATGGTGAATTACATTGACTTTCAAAAATTAAACCAGCCTTTATTATACACCCAATTTCATCTGTGTTTATACTTCATTTTGTATGCTACATTTTGTAGAATGTTGAATTCTCTTTGACGATATTTTTTTAAGGATTATTATTTTTTATTTATTTATTTATTTATGTTTGCAGTTTTTGGCCAGAGCTGGGTTTGAACCTATAACCTCCGGCATATGGGGCTGGCGCCCTACTCCTTTGAGCCACAGGCGCCGCCCTTGTTAAGGATTTTTTCATAGGTATTTATGCAGGATATTGCTTTGTAGCTTTGTCTTTTGCGTTATCTAGTTTTGGTATCTGGATAATAGCAAGTTTCACAAAGTGAATTGGGAAACTTTCCCTGTTCTATTTTCTGGAAAAGTTACTGTAGAATTAGTGTTAATATTTCTTTAAGCATTTAGTAGAATTATTCAGGGAAACCATCTGGGCCTACAGATTTTCATTTTGTGAACTATTATGAATTCAGTTTAATGAATAATTATAAAGTTACTAAAATAATCTCTTTAAATTAGGTGAGTTGTAGGAGTGTGTTCTTCAAAAGATTGGCTCGTTTCATCTCACTTTTCAGATTTATATGTGCAGAGTTCTTCGTATTTTATTTTTGTTCTGTAGATGGCTGCAGGGTCTGTACTAATATCCTGTTTCCTTTCTGATACTAAAACCTTGTACATCCTCTCCTTTACTCTTCACTGGTCTTCTTAGTTATTTGTCAATTCAATGGATCTTTGTAAAGGACGACCTTTTTGTTTCAATGATTTTTCCTAATATTCTGTTTTCATCTTCTAATGTTTCTTCTCTCATCTTTTCTAACTGATTTATTTGTTTTGCTCTTCTTTTTCTAGGTTCTTGAAGTGGGAACTTACACATTGATTTGAGGCTTTTCCTTTTTCTAATGTAAGTATTTAGTGCAATTAAATTTCACTCTCCAGACCACCTGAGCACTACCCCACACATTTTGATATGCTATGTTTTCATTTTTATTAAGTTCAGTGTATTATCTATTTTACTTGAGACTTCACTTTTTACTTATAAATTATTTAGAAGTATGTTGTTAGTATCCAAATATTTGAAAAATTTACTGTTACCTTTCTGTTAATGCTTTTAAGTTTGATTTGTGGTCATGGAGCAAACTTTGTATGATTTTCCAGTTTTTACATTTGCTGAGGTGGCTGTTGTGCTCAGGATACCATCTTTCTATCTTGGCATATGTGGCACGGCACTTGCAAAGGAATTCCAGTTCTGTAGTTTGGGGTGGAGGGTCACACTGATGTTGATTGGATATCATTGGTTGATGGAATTATTGTCGGGTTTTTCTTCATTCTTGCTGATATATGTCTAGTTCTGTCATTGAGAGAGGGATGTCGAACTCTACAACTTTGGTTATATATTTATCTATTTCTCCTTTCAGTACTAGTAGTGTCTATTTCACATCATTGGTAGCTCTGTTGTTTGGTGTAAAAATTAAAAAAAAAATTTGAAAATTCTAAAAAATGTTTAGACTTCCTATGTCTTCTTAGGGATTAATCCTTTTATCAATATGTACTGTTTCTCTTTTTTCCTGGCAATATTTCTGGCTCTGAAGCTTATTTTATCTAATATTATTACAGACACTCCTTTTTTAAAAATGATTGAATGATATATCTTTTTCTATACTTACACTTTCAATCTGTCTGTATCATAGCGTTTGCAGTCAGGTTTTAGTAGATGGCATATGGCTGGGCTCCGCATCTTTATCTACCTTGCTAATCTCTGTCTTTTTAATAGTTTGTTCAGGCAATCTCCATGGCATTTAATAATTTTTATGTTAGAGTTCAAGCCTGCTATCTTAACTTTTATTTTCTCTTTGTTTATTTTTTTTCCTTTAATTTCAGACTATTACTGGGGTACACACAGTTTGATTCAATAATTTGCTTTTGTACACTTTAAGTCAAAGATCTAAGTGTTCGCTTCAGCCAGAAAGAGCACATGGCACTAGTCAGATATGAATTTATCTAACCATTCCTTCCTCCTCCCACCTGCATGATTTCCCCTGAGTTTTACTTTTAAATGTGCATTAGAGAGTTGATTGATTAGTTTTAATTTAGTGTTAAGTGCATGTGGTTGTTTTTCCATTCTTAGAACACTTCACTTAGAAGAATGGTCTCCAGTTCCATCTAGGTTGTTACAAAAGATACTAGAAGACCATTTTTTACAGCCGAATGGTCCTCCCTGGTGTACATGTGGGCTCACTGACACCACAGGTTTGGGAGCCTCCTGACTGCCTGGTGGGGTCCATGTTTCCAGTTTCCTTCTCTGATAGGAATCAGTGGCCCTGAGGGGAATAGTGTTTAGGGCATTTTATTAGAGTTTGTGAAGTTCTGGGAGCCTCATTACGACCCAGTGGGGTCAAAATTTCCAGTTTCCATCTCTGAAATGAATGAGTGACCATGAGGGGAATAGTGTTTAAGGCAATATCAGATCTTGTTTAAGTAAAAGTCCAAAATCCCCTTAGTTCTGGATGGTATGGGTGTGTGTGTGTGTGTGTGTGTCTGTGTGTGTGATGTTTGGCTGGAGAAAAGCAGTTTGCTAAGGCCTGACTGTGTTTTCCCTTTATATGTAAAAGCCATAACTCCAATGTGTTGGTATTTGAAGGTGGGGACTTGGGGAAATAATTAGGGTGAAATTAGATGATGATAGTTGGCCATTGTGATGGGATTAGCAACCTTAAAAGGAGAAGAAAGAACTTTCTTTACTTTCTGTGTGTATTTACCAAGGAAAGGATGCAAGAAGCTGAACACATATAAGCCAGGAAAAGAGCCCCTCTGAAAATCAAATCAGCCAACATCTTAATCTTAGATTTCCCGGCCTCTGGAAACAGAAAATAAATTTCCATTGCTTAAGCCACCCGTCTACTTCTATGGCAGTCCAACAACACTAATACAGAGCTACTGTCCAGAATTTTTCTGTCTTGCTAAAATGTTGCATTCTTGGTTCCTTGAAAAGAAAGGCTGGATTCTTGGGGATTTTTTTTTGGTCTTTCTCTCTGATGTTTCTGGCTTGCTGACTTCTTCCCCTTCATATCTGGGTATATGAAACAGAGAGACAGCCAGGGAGGAAGGAACTTGTCATCATGCAGCTTCTTGGGTTCCAAGGTCTGTAGCTGGTCTGCTTCTGTGTTTTAGTATTATTTGTTTTATATAATTTTCAAAGTTTTTATTGTATTTGGAGGGGACAGATAGAGATAAGTACATCTATTCAATTTTCTCTAAAGTCATTCTCAGACTTCTAATTTGTAGAAAATGATAAAATCACAAATAAAAAATAACTATTAACTAGAAGACAAAATTAGGCAGAATATTTTATTTAACATACTAGGTAATGAGTTTATGAAATAATAAAAGCATAGACATCCTGAATAGCAAGGTAATATTAACTAATATTTCATGAGTGTTCTCTCTGTGTTAGGTACTCTGATAAATATCTTACATGAATTATATTATTTACTGTACTTGGTTTAGTAACCCTATATGGCAAGAACTATTTGCTTCTCATTTAGGAGATAAGGAAACTGAAGCTTATGGAAGATAAGTAGCCTTCTTAAAGTTTCCATGTAATCTAGAAAAATGGGCAACACCATTTGAACCCAAGAAGTCTAACTTCAGAGCTGGTGTTTCAAACCACCATGCTGTGCACATTTGCTTCACCAGCCAAGAATGGTCACTCCCTCTTCTTTGCTTAAATTTAAAATCTCACCCTCAGTGTCCTTTAAAGCCCTTTTTAAAGCTCAGCTTAAATGCTATATCCTTTACGAAATCTGCCTTTCTTAAAAGAAAACCTGGTTCTTTTACTTTCTCTTCTCTACAATTCTTCATCCCTACAATTTTTATGTTCCATTCTATTTTTTGTCCCTTTGTTTATTTCTCTGCTTTTACTGTGGATTCTTTGATGGGAGACATTGCAGCTCATTAATCCTTCTACCTTCATTAGCTAAAAATAATTTAGTAGGAACTCAATGACTATTTAAATAGAATTTAATAAACAATAAGTTGATAGTCAAGACAAAGTTTACAGTCAGCTTGTGTTATAGGTCAGGGACTCTGGTGCGTGAACTCTGATCTTACAGTAGTCTATAACAGTTTGCTTACCTGTACAATGAAAATTTCACTACGTATTAAACAAAACATTGAGAAATTAGATAACAAGGAATATATAAACCATACTCAAATTTACAAACCAAATGAAAATTATGGGGCAGTAGAAAACATTGGAAAGCTTTCAAGTTAGGTATTCCTGGGATCAAATTCCTGCTTTTTCATATTCTACCTCTGTGAATTTGGCAATCATTTAAAATCTAGGAACCTGAGGTTCCTCTTGGAAATGAGACTACCTTCTTTTTCAATTTATGGCATCATGATCTTGGTCTTCCCAGTTCCAGAACTGTGAAAAATACATTTCTGTTGTTTGTAGGCTGCCCAGCCTGTGATATTGTGTTATTGCATCCGGAACAGACTAAGACATTATCTCATTAATGACTCTGTCATAAAATCAATTTCCAAATCAGAAATATCAGATTAGATGTGAGCCTTTATCACCCCAAAGTCTGGTTGATTTCCTGTTTCAAACACCTTAAATCTGCTCCTGTCCTCTACCTGGAACCATCAGCTGAAATCAGGCATTCAGCAACACCACACCTGGAGCAGCCTCTGCTTCAGAAGCAGACAGTGACCCTCAATATCATTTTTTTCCTTTCACTCTCAAAAAATAGAAACTCTGAATTTTAGCTGAGTATGTGGATGCATGGTCTAAAATTGGCATTTTGTAGCCTCCCTGACAGCTAGATAAAGCCTAGTTGTTGAAGCCAAATTCTTGACAAATAAAATATAATTAGAAATGGCATAAGCAAATTTGGGGACATGTTCTTAAAGGGGAGGTGATGGACTTCTCTGACTTTTCCCTTTCTCTCTGCTATCTGGAATCAGCTGTGATAGACGGAAATGGAACAACCGTCTTTGATTATAACACAAGTACCCAGTGTTGATAATGGTGAAACAACAATTAGAAAAATCTGAGTGTTTGTTAATTGATGAACAATTTTGATAATCCTAGACTACAAATGCTCAAACTTCCTCTGTTTATATTACTGCTATATTGAGGCTTCTTCACTTATAGCTAAGCCAATTCCTGACAACTGGAGCCTCTTAACTTCCTTTTCTGTCTCACTCTTATTTTTCTTCAAGACAGAGAGATGTGCTGCCATAGGCCATGATTTCTAAAATATGAATATTATCATGCTATTGCTGTGTTTAACGTCTATCATCTACAGAAAAGTCCAAGATTATTACCAAGAAAGACAGTGATGCATCATAATGCAGCTCCTCTCTCTTAGACAGTCCAACACCCCCTCCGGCACACTTGTGCCCCACATTCGTGCCCCCTTACTCTCAACTACTTGCTTTCTAAACACACTATGCTCGTTCTTTTCTTGCATCTATTCTTAACTCTGCAGCAAGACTATCTTATTGAAACCTAACTTAGACTCTGTCACTCTTTAGCTCAAAACCTCCAGAGGGGTCCTGTCTCAATCAGAGTGAAAGGAAAGGCCTTTCCTTGACTTAGGGCTCCATTATATCATGCTCAGCTCTCTCCTTTACTCTTTCCTGGGTGTTGCCATTCTCCTGGCCTTTGAATATGCAAGATATGCTCCGGCTCTAGCATTGTACCAACAGTTCAACTTTGTAACAGTAGTTCTTAGAAGAATGCTCCTTCTTAGATATATTTCCTCTCATATCACCTTTTAAGGGAGGTTTTCCCTGGCCACTCTATCTAAAATTACAATCTCTGTTCCCTAAACCAACTCAAGCACTCCTAATCTCACTTCTTTTCCCATTTTTTCCAGCATGTATCACTCTTATACCATACAATTTACTTTGTTTGTGATATAAATCTCTCAAACCTATAGAATATGAACTTCCTTATAAAAAGAACTTTCATCATTTTTGTTCACTGAGTGCTGCTTCTCCGGAGCCTAGAAAAGTGCCTTCCACATAGTAAATGATCAGTAAATATTTATTATTATTGAGTAAATTTTCCCAGATTTTGCCTTGAACAGCAAATGAAAACTCTGTCAAAACTTTCCACAAATGTATCCTCCTGCAAGAAAAATTGCTAAGCCCAGTGCTTCTATATATCCATTTTATATACTTAATCTATATGTGAACATTCACACAGAGATAAGAGTATTCTTTTTTTTTTTTTTTTTTTTTTTGAGACAGAGCCTCAAGCTGTTGTGCTGGGTAGAGTGCTGTGGCATCACAGCTCACAGCAACCTCCAACTCCTGGGCTCAAGTGATTCTCCTGCCTCTACCTCCCATGTAGCTGGGATTACAGGTGCCCACCACAATGCCCAGCTATTTTTTGGTTTCAGCCATTATTGTTGTTTGGTAGGACTGGGCTGGATTCGAACCCGCCAGCTCAGGTGTATGTGGCTGGTGCCTTAGCCGCTTGAGCCACAGGTGCTGAGCTGATAAGGGTATTCTTAAATTATAAATGGAATTTTAAATAATACAAAATTGCTACCAAGATACTTATTATTTTCCAGTGTAAAGCTCTCTGAGGAATAATTTGTCTTTCTGTATAATAATCTATTATTCAGACTCTGAGGTAACATTCATAGGGGGTCAGTTGCTGCTTCTCAGAGCTGTTGAATGTGTATTTCATGTCTGAAATCAGACAAGCCATGATCTAAATTCAGTGATTTCTTTTATGTTCTGCCTGCTGTGGGAACAATGTGATTGAAGTGTCACCTGTCTTCATTAACATTTATCCCATTATCTTGTCATAATGTGTATATGTATATAATACGATTACATGGAATTCATGTAAGATTTTATAATACCAATTTAACCTATATACATGCATAGAATAATGCATATCATTTACTCCCTTATGGTACAAGCTCCTTGAGAGAAGAAACTCTACATCTTTTTTATCTAAATATCTATAAGACATAGCAAAAAGCATGTATATCAGTCAGGATCTCTTTAGGTATGAATGATGGAAAACATAGATCCAAATTGGCTTAATCAATACAAGGTAAGCTGGATTCCAGAAGTACGAAGTTCTGCAACTAAGTGATGTCCTCTTAGATGTATAATACCCAGGTTTTATATATGTACATGTATTTGGCCTATATTTAGTAACAGCTTTATATTGAAGCTGATTCTCCTGGTAGTTGCAACTCAATTGCCAGTGACGTGGTAATGGGATTCCTGGTTCTTGTTCTCTAGGAAAGAGAGCTAGATGTGCTCATTGATGGAGAAAATGAACATTTGGAAAGAAAATAATACCCTGCCCTTCACTCTGATAGGTAAACTTAAATCACAATCCTATCCCTGGAGCAAAAGGGATGCCATAATCTTGTTGATCAGCATCTCCACACAGATGGAGATAGCATGAAAACCTGAAGGGATTGGTGCTCTTGAAAGTGAAGAATAGTGCGAATGTTGAAAGAATTCACATTGATAAAGGAATCATCAGTGCACACAACACATATATAGGAGTCTTCAGTCTCACCTGTTGCAAGAGTGCTCATTGAACACTGCTTCTCTAAAAAACGTGTCAGTAAATATTATAGAAATGTATCAAATAAATTCTATAATACAATAGCAACTTTCAAAATTATCTATGATTTTATTACATTCCATTTATTATACATGTAATATTCTTTGAAACTAACATAGGTTATTTTAATGCAGGAGAATCTCTATAGTTCATCACCCACCTGCATTGACCACCTCCTTAAGTTGACCTAATTTTCATAGACCAGACATGTACCGCATGTATCTATCAGTATCGTAGGCCAAGTTCCTTGTGTTGATCACCTCCTATGTTTACCAGTTTGTTACAGTTCTTTGAGTGGTCAACTTACAGAGGTTCTACTGTGTTCATACTATATACATATGATTAATAGCTTCCCAGAATAAATCCAATAATTTTTACTTTACATATAGAATTATAACAAAAATTACTTTACTTTGAATGAAAATACCAGGACTTTCACAATACAAAGTGCAATTGTGGTACTTTTGAAATTTTAGAAAATAAAATTTGAAATAAATGTTATACTTTTTTGAAGATTTCACAGTGTAGGTCAACAGAGTATAAAAATAAATCCCCTCCCCAAATATCTATTATATGTGAGGAAAATTTAAGGTTAAGGATATATCAGAAACCATTCATAATTGTGAACACGATGATCAATCATCCCAAAGAATTTCAACATTTCAGCCCAAGGTTGTGAATGAAACATCAATCCCTTAATGAATAGGACTCAAACACCTTTAGAAACAGTGATGCTGTCTCCTGTTTATTGGGTTCCCTCTATCTGCCGTAAATTATACTAGGTCTTTTATATATGCTGCTTTCACAGTGAGTCTGAGATAGGTGCTCTCATCATCAGTTTAAGAACAAACTGAGACTTTGGGAAGGCAAAGTGATTGGAGAAGTTTCGCAAGTGGCTGATGTTTGGTGATCAGGAATATGTGGTTACTCATTGTTATGGCACTCAGCCTTTATAAGTTAGAAAACTGAAACAATCAAACGTCCTGGGTGATAATAAGGTGGCTGAAAGTGTTTGGGCAAGCTACTAAGCCAGTCCGGATTTCTTATATATTATTTATTTCATATAATCTGTACATAATATCTTTTTCTTTAAATGCCTGTTTGTTTTACAAAGATAGGTTTTTAAAATTAAAGGTAAGCTGTTCTACTATAAGCAAACTTAGGCTCAGTGCCTGTAGTTTAGTGGTTAGGGCGCCAGGCACCAGTTTGAACCAGGTCTCAGCCTGCTAAACAACAATGACAACTACAACAAAAAAATAGCCGGGCATTGTGGCAGCCACCTGTAGTTTCAGCTTCTTGGGAGGCTTTAGCAAGAGAATCGCCTAAGCTAGGGTGACCAGATTTTAACATCGGTAAGGCGGGACAACATGGCCATGGGATGGGGCGGGGCAGGGGACTGGGCAGGGCAGGGCCTGACAACAATGCAAACTTTGATAAGCAGTTCTCGATAATCACTTCTCAGCAATTATTTGTTATTACAGTTTAACATTATAAAATTAACCAAAATAATATAAAACTCATATTCTGGCGAAATAACCACATGGCAGCCAAAAACTGTATATTCCCTTCTTGTTCTCCCGCCCATTCGTGCATTCTTTCCAAAAATCAGGACTTTTTTAAAACGCCGCGGGACGCGGACAAATTGTTGAAAAGCAGGGCTGTCCCGCCAAAAGTGGGACGTCTGGTCACCTTAGCCTAAGCCCAAGAGTTTGAGGTTCTCTGTGATGCAATGGCACTCTACCAAGGGTGACATTAGTGTGACTCTATCTCAAAAATAATAATAATAATAAAGCAAACTTAAAGAGCTATCTATCTATCTACCCATCCATCCACACACACAAAGGAACCCAGCTAGACAAAAACAAATACTATAGAGACATAAGTCAGAATTATTACAGGTCTCTGGTTTTTTTCTTCTTCCCACACTATATTAAGCAGTGAGCTTCTGTTCAAATGCAATACTCTTTCAAGAAAAATGTTATTTTTCACATTTGCTCTTTGTTCTTTTTGCATTAAAATAGCATACATTCCTTGAATGTCTCTCTCTCTCTCTTTTTTTTTTAACTTCCTGGAATTGAAACCACGCGTTGATCCAAGTGCTACATTAGCATCTATTTATCAAAGATGATCTTTCATGTACAGTACCGCTAGGACATTTGGCCTAATTTACCATACTAACATTTCCAGTTTGGCTCTAAGTAGGGAGTTGTGCCAGCAGCATTCTGTCCTATAGTGAAATAGTGCCTAATCAGTATTTATGAAAAGGGTTTTAGAAGTCACTAAAGAGCACAGGAAGAGATTTTACCTTCTTAAAGCACAAATATTGCTGAGCTCTGGGAATCTGTACAGCACATTAGAATGGAATAGCTTTCTTTCTTTTTTTTTAAATTGCAGTTAAAAATGTGTAATGTAATACTGTCAGTAATTTAAATGGAGTGTACCTCTTTCTTTCAGACATTAATGCTATTTGTTAAACTTTGTAATTACTATGCAAATGAAGTGAAGTACTTAAAAAATGGCAGTGCCAAGAGTACAACAGAGAAAAACAGTTTGAAATGCAAACTAATACAAAATAACCTTCAAGCCTTGTAGAACTCAAATATTATAATTTTTTCTTTCTTTGAATGTAGCATTTGGGTAAAAGCAATAAGGACTTGTCTTTGTTCTTAATACACTGATAGCAGAAGGCTTAGAGCCAGAGATTTGAAAGCTCTGAGACATATTAGCTCCCTGATCTTCACAACAGGTGGCTGGTATTTTTATCCCTCTTTGAAAGATGAAACAACCGAGTCCCAGAGATGTTTAACTCATTTGCTTGGGGTCACATAAGCAAGCCAGTGACATCCAGGAAAGGACTGGAGTAGTCCCTAACTCAGGGCAGTTGTGAGACTCCCTGACAGCAATCATTTGAAAGAAACAATATTCATGGCTCAAATTATGATTTTAAAATATTAAACAGTGATGCAACCAGTGCAATCTAGTTTCATTTTATTCCAGGTAGATATTTTTGGAAGGAAAGGAGTTTGGTTTCCTATGAATTTGCCCTCTGACAGGTAAATGTCTGTGAGCTGCCAAGCACCATATACGTGTACAGAATAAGCACTATGAGAAAAGTGAGCCATTCACGTTTGCACGTCCTGCACCTAGAACTGTGACTGACAGCACAGGCGCTCAAAATGTTTGTTGAATCCAGAATGGAATGGATGCGTGGCCATTTGACATTTAGCTTTCCACTCACATTGCCTCCTTTCCCTCTTTAAAAAATGTATTATTTTGCATTAATATGAGGATGCATATAATTAGGTTATATGATTTACATTTGTAAGATAAAGTCCAAGTCTGAGTTGTAGCTGAGTCCTTCATCCAGGAAGTATGCCATATACTATGCCTTGTACACGATAGGTGGGAACTCAACAGCCCTGCTTGAATTTAATTGTGTTTTTCTCTCATGTGGGCAGATAGCTGTTCATCTACTAGTTCCAGATTACTGCTGAATAAGTGGGATGCTTGCTTTTCCATTCCTGAGATACTTTACTTAGGAGAATGTCCTCCAAATCTCTCCAGGTTGATACAAAATCTGAAAACCAAAAGATGAAAAGTCTCCCACCATTTTTATGGCTGAATAGTAATCCATGGTATACATATACCACAGTTTATTAGTTCACTCACGGGTTGACAGGCACCTGGGTTGTTTCCAACTTTCCCTTTCATTGGCCTTCCCTACGTTGATTTCCCACATCTGCAAAACAGACAATACAAAAACAACAAAAAGAGTTTTACCTTCTTCTATGAATTCTTACTTCCCTGGACTTTTTCCTTATACTTCAATCTGAAAGGCATGTTTTTCCCCTAAATTTCATCTTTAGAACTTTGATGTTTGCTTGAGATAATCTTATACAGTAGAAGAATCTAAGGCTCTGATATGGGTGATTCTCATTACATTTAAAAAGGGAAACCTGGCTCGGCGCCTGTGGCTCAAGCAGCTAAGGCGCCAGCCACGTACACCTAAGGTGGTGGGTTCGAATCCCCAGCCCCAGCCCGCCAAACAACAATGATGGCTGCAACCAAAAAATGGCCGGGCATTGTGGCGGTCGCCTGTAGTCCCAGCTACTTGGGAGGCTGAGGCAGGAGACTCGCTTGAGCCCAGGAGTTGGAGGTTGCTGTGAGCTGTGATGCCATGGCACTCTACCCAGGGGGATAGCTTGAGGCTCCATCAAAAAAAAATAAAAATAAAAATAAAAAGGGTAACCTATAATTTCCTAAACTAAAAGAATGAGAAACAAAAACTCAGATGGATAATTAGCATCTGTCAGATCTGGTAAGAACCAGCAGTACTGAGTTTGGTAAAAAGCAGTGACAGTTATTCTATAATGACAGAAGTTGAGACTATCAGAC
>CAUYQS010132588.1:0-31259 GCA_963574585.1 Otolemur crassicaudatus | reverse complement strand
GTCATAATAGTAGCTTGATTGGTGAATAGTTACCCAAGGTTACTTTGTTTCATGTCAGAAACTGTTATATTATTTCCATTAATAAGAAAAGAACAAGTGATCCCATTTCATTGTGGGCAAAAGACTTGAACAGAAGCTTCTATGAAGACAAGCGCATGGCCTACAGACACATGAAAAAATGCTCATCATCTTAAACCATCAGAGAAAGGCAAATCAAAACTACTTTGAGACATCATCTAACTCCAGTAAGATTAGCCCACATGACAAGATCCCAAAACTACAGATGTTGACATGGATGTGGAGAAAAGGGAACACTTCTGCACTGCTGGTGGGAATACAAGCTAACATGTTCCTTTTGGAAAGAAGTTTGGAGAACACTTAGGGAACTAAAAGTAGACTTGCCATTTGATCCTGCAATTCTACTAGGTATATATCCAGAAGACCAAAATCATTTTAGAACAAAGATAATTGCAACAGAATGTTTACTGCAGCCCAATTCATAATTGCTAAGTCATGGAAGAAGCCCAAGTGCGCATCAACCCATGAATAAATTAACAAATTGTAATATATGTATACAATGGAATATTATGCAGCCATAAAAAAGATGGAGACTAAACCTCTTTTATGTTTACATGGATGGAGCTCTAACATATTCTTCTTAGTAAAGTATCTCAAGAATGGAAGAAAAAGTATCCAATGTACTCAGCACTATTATGAAAGCAAAATATAACCACCCACACTTTCATACAAAAGATAAAACACAACTATAACCTAGGATAAAGAAGAGGGTGAGGAGGGGAGGGAGGAGGCTGGGTAGAGGGAAGGGAATTTGTGGGACCTCACTATGGTGCATATTGCAAGAGTACATGTCAAATATGTTAAGAGTAGAGTATAAATATCTCAACACAATAATTAAGCAAGTGAGGTGAAGGCTATGTTAACCAGTTTGATGTAAGCATTCCAAGTTGTATATACAATCAGCACATTGTAGCCCATAAATGCATTAATTTATGCAGATATGATTTAATAAAAAAATTGTTAAGAGGGAAAAAATAAAAATAAATTAAAAAAAGAAAAAGAAACTCACTGGTTTTTACAGTGAAAATGAGTAGATCTAATGAATGCTAATATTTTCCCCAACATATAAAAACATTCAATTTATTACTAGCATTAGTGTCATAGGTGTTATACTTTTTATAATCATTTCATATTTCCATGGTATAAATGAATAAGCAAAGACTGTTAATGAACCACTAAAATCAGCCTATGCTATATATGATCGCAAAATATTTTCTTTGGACTTCTGATGGCACTTAATGCTCCATGATATTGTATTGAGGTGTTTTGCTACTTTTGAGAACAATGTAATGAAATAATTCTTATTTTATTTATACTTCACCATTTGAAATCAAAGTGAAATAATAATTTCTATAGAAATTTGGGGATGATTAGAACACATATTCAAAGACATCTTCAAGTCCTAAAATAACAACATTGTTTAATTGACCTTTGTTATGGACTGAATACGTCTTCTCAAAATTCATATGTTGAAGCCAAAACCACATTGTGATGGTATTTGCAGGTGGGGGCTTTGGGAGATGTTAAGCTATTTATGTAGAGTCTTCAAAATGGGATTAGTGCTCTTATAAAAAGAGATAAGAGAAAGTCTTCTTTTTCTTTCCTCCTACCTGTGAAGGGAACACAACCATCTAAACATGAGAAAGGCAGCCTTCAGCAGAAACCAAATCTACCCACCACCTTCATCTTAGACTTTCTATCCTCCACAATTGTGAAAATAAATGATTTTTGTTTCAGTCACCCAAATTACAGTATTTGGTTACAGCAGTGCAAATTCACTAACACAGTGTTAAAACTAGCATAATTTGCATTAATTTGTGTTAGATATTCTTTTTTTTAACCGATATTGTACTGTATTATTAGTTCAATTCACAAGCATTAATCAGAATTCATCACTGCTTAATGGCAACACAAAATTACCAAGGGAAAGAATAACATATCTTCAAAGGAAAATAACAAATAACAAAGCAAACTGAAAACAGCCAGTGCAACTCCGGAGTGCGCAGGGTTAATGAAATCCGCGGCTTCGACGTGTTGCCAAATCATGCTCAAAAATGTGAAAAGAGCCCTGATTATAAAAATATGTAGAAAAAGAACTTAATTGAGCTGGAAATCCACTTGCTCAGATCCCAGTGCCTTTTCTTGGCAACCATAATAAATAGTGGCACAACGCCACCAAAGTTCCCTATCATTTTCAAAGCAGCACTGTTTGCTACTCTCTAAGAAAGCAATTTGTAGTTTTATATAGAATAAGCACAAAATAACACTTGCAAGCTTAAAATTGATGAATTAGGTTACTAAATGCAGAGAAGAGACTATAAATACTGAAACATCAGGGAAAGTTGCATTTCTAGATTGGGGGGAAAAGTTACGTTACAGTTGCTCTAAAGCTAGTAAAAAAAAAAAATAGCTCCAAATGTTATGACAAATATCAAGCACTGAGGAAAAGCAATATGAGCTGTTGGCAAAACTCTTTTATCAGGCAGCATGTCGGGGATCACCCAGTTGGTATCACATTTGTCTGGCTGCAGATTTTTTGCTTTACACTTGGATGAAACTAATTATGTACAGTGTATAAATCAGCCCTTGACACTTTGCTAATATGTATAAATACAAAAAAGATACGGTCACCAGATTTTGATCTACTCACCACTGAACGGTCATGCTCTAGGACCATAGGTTTATTTAGGCAATTACGTTGAGAACTGCAATGCAGCGTAGAACAATGCTGTTAAGATCGATACTAATAGATTTATGGTTTTGTGCATAGAAAATAGAAAATTATTCATATAACCACATGCTATGCTGGCTGCAGAAAAAGGATGTTGGTCAACAATATGTTGACTTGCCTTTCAATTGAATATGTAAAATATTTTATAAATCTATACACTTACTGAATACTGGTATTTGTATGACAGATTTAATTCAGGAGAGTATGGCCACAAAAACAGGTAGGACACTATTGCTACCTAGTAGTGTGAGAAAGAAATTACGAATCTTCTTTGAATCTAAGCTTGCTCATGTCTACTTAGAGATGGTAAAACCAATTAATGGGATTGCTCTGCAGAATGAAATGTTACGTATACAGGGTCTCACACACTGCAACATTAAACATCTTGCTTGGAAACACTACACATATACAGTGTGTAGACACACCTTTATATACATGCGTATGTAATATATACACATTTTTATTAATATTCCGACTTATTTTTAGAGAATATGCTACATTAAAGATCAAAAAATGGGGTGATGCCTGTGGCTCAAAGAGTAGAGCACCAGCCTCATATGCCGGAGGTGAAGGGTTCAAACCCAGCCCTGGCCAAAAACTGCAAAACCAAATAAATAAATAAAGATCAAAAAGTGGTCTTTTACTGTGTATTTTGGATAAAGTACAAATAAGATATTACGTATAATGTAAATGTTTTAGTCAAATAAAATTTCAACTGTTCCTAGCCTTTAAGCTTCAACAGTAATAGAACTGTCACATATACTGACTCCTCATACCAACAAAGCCTTCCTAGTCCTGGGCTGGGGTTATTCTGAGTCATGCTCTGAAATAGCTTCCAGAGTTCCCGGCCACCGTGAAGCTCAAGGTGCTCAACCTTGTCACACATTCACATGTCTTGCCTTGAGTAATGTTCCTCATCTCTCAGGTTAACTCTACCCGCTCTGGGATCACCTACCAACTACCAAATAAGTCACCCATATTCAATTCTTATCTCAGGGTTGGCTTCTAGAAGAGTCTGAACACAGACATTTGTACAAACACATACACATAACAGTCCCACACACGTGAACGGAAGAAAAATATATTTTCAGTGGCTTGGGGTCTACCAACTAATTGACATGGAACATCAAAATAAATGAGGATTTTCCTAATACCTTAATATAAAAACTCAACCTTTCATTTAAACGTTCCAATACTTTCAATAATATCTAAGTTTATCTTTTCATGTCAAATTAATACCTTTTGATATTAGTGTTCTGTTGGACATCAAATGTTTCAGCTAAGTAAATCGGTATTTCGATTTCTGTTCTAAAGTAGAAAATGCTAACCTTTTAGAAGCCAAGAAGTTTGGATATTGCAAGATCAGGTAAGGGAATTGCTATTCTTTGGAAGTCCTCTGTCGCAGAACAGTTATTGTGCAGCGAAGGATTTCAGGAACAAATGCTTTCTCGAGAAGCATAGACAGTTCTTGATTATTTTCTAAGTTTTCCATTTGAAAAAGTTATATTTCACTTTGAAAGGATGAAAATAAATCACTGTAGACAGTTGAAAGTCTTGTAACACTTAAAAAATAAAAGTGCTATGAATGGCCTACAAAGCCAGTTGTCATGTCTTCTGAATACCTATGAAAATACTTCAAAAAATCTTGCACCTACTCTGAGGGTTAAGTACTTACTCAGCAATTAATATAAATTAGGTAGTTTACAATTATTTCAACTTTAATTTCATTTTTCAGATTTGGTAGCTCTTACTTTTTTTTCTATATTATATGATGTGCGTGAAAGTTAAACCAAGGAAAGAAATGTTTCTAATTGGATGTTAAATACTATGAGACAATAGGGGTTCCTCCTTCTGTACATCCTTCGTTAATTGCATAAACTTTGGATAGAGGAAAAATATTAGTACCATCCTTAACATTTTTACACTAATGATAACTTTTAATTTCCTGATACCAACTCCAAACAATTTGGCACTTCAGACTCCATATAAAACATCAACAGAAGCGGAAGTAAGACATCCACATGAACTAATTGTACATTGCCACTAAAAATCATTGTTCTTAATATTTTTGACATTCTTTTCAAAATTCTTTTGCTTCTTAATTTATGTAGATTATTTAAAAAATATTATATAGTATTATCAGCTATTATATTTGAAACCTTAAGTGAAAGTATTTAACCAGTTTGGGGAAGGGTTCAGTTAGTTTCCAAATTACGTTCAATTGCTTTGCAATGGTAGCTGAGTAGTAATATGCTCTGATATGGATTTATATTCCTTTCCACTAAAATGCTAGAAAATTGCAATTAAATATGAACTCCATTAACACTAACACATGAGAAGGGCAATTTACCCAACATTCAGAAAAACATACACTCTATAAAAAAGTAAAATGAAATAAAGTGAATTGAAAGAATAATGATGTGTTTGTGTTTTGTCTCATGAGAAAGAGTAAATCTGGGGCGGCGCCTGTGGCTCAAAGGAGGAGGGTGCAGGCCTCATATGCCAGAGGTGGCAGATTCAAACCCAGCCCCGGCCAAAAACTGCCAAAAAAAAAAAAAAAAAAAAAAAAAAGAAAGAAAGAAAGAATAATCCTGTTCCTGTGAACGACCATAAAGGAACACATCTTTCTTCTCCTCTGCCCCCTCTCTTCTTTACAGGAACAGAAACACCAAGATACAACCTATCAAGGTCCAAAGAGCTGCATTTAAGAAGGCCTCGCCTAACAAATGCAATCAATGTAATATGGTTCTTTGTACCCTTAATGAATCCCCAACAAGAAAACAAATATATATATAATAAAAATTTAAAAAATAACTCCTATAGTGTTCCCATATACATGGTTCTTACATAAACGTGAAATACCAGTTGTACTTCAAAATTTGGAAGTTATAATCTCTAAAAGTACACGGGAGGCGTCAAGGAGATGGTGGTGGTCATTTTAAAGATAGAGCTAGAAACAAACCCGCCAGATATCTGTTTTTTTTTTTTTATAGGATCCTTCCAGGTGGAGTGACTGAGAACCAGTCAGTGGTAGGAAACACTGTAAAGAAGGATCTCAGAAAGTAGAAAATAAAGGTGCTTATAACCACACCAGTCAAAGGTGGTTGAAAGTCAACTCTTCCAAACTTGGGAGCAATAGCTTTCATTAGGCTAGGCCTAATTTTAGACCATTTAAAAGAAGGGCTAGTCAGAAATTCCTAGATCTGAGACACCCTGAAAATATTTAGTGTTATTTCCACTGATCATTCCCATACAAAACACATTGTCATGATATTAAGGCACTACCTCAGCGATTTTAGGCCTTTGCTTATGAAATTTCCATCCTCTTTGTGAAACTGAGTCATTTTTCTCTGTCTAATCAGAATTGGACCCCTTTCCAGTTTATGGGGCAGACACACAGCATTTGCCAATAGCCACCCGTCACATACCAGATCTGTATGTGTTCCGAAGCTTCTTACAGCCTCTCTAAAGGAAAACTGATTGGCAGTGATAAGAATCAATCATAACTCCATTATCCATTCGTGGGAGATTAAATGGGCAGAGACTTCTGTGTTATTTAGAGTCAGCTTTCAACCAACAAGCTGGTACGATTTTTATAGCACGATTTCTCACAGAACAATGAAGGCATTTCATGTTCAATTTATTACAATAATTTGAAATTCATATATCAGACAAAGATACACATGGATCTCACTGGGACTTACTTGAAAACAATAATGATTAAAAGTCCTGATTTCTTAGTCCCATCTTTTTCAAAGAGAGTTGGGAAGCATCATTAAATGGATCAGAATGACAAGAAGATTTCCAGCCTATGAAAGAGGATTTCACAAAAGGTTTTCTGAAGAAATGTATATCACTTTCCTTTCTACACAAATCCATATTCATTAACATTTAAAGCAGGATTTAAAGCAACATACACTTTTATATTCTTATAATTAATATATTTAACATTATCATTAATTTTTCTATTAAATGGTGTTAAGTACAAACTTTAAATTTGACCTGATAGTCCATCTTATGAGTGTGGAATAATTGATTTAAATATCCAACTATTGGAAATATGTCTTATTTTTATAATTAATATTGTAAGTATTTATAGATGAAACACTTCTAGCATGAATGGCTAAAAGCAGAATTATGAAGAGTACATTTTCATCCATACTTTTAAAATGAAAACTATGCCAGTAAGGGAGTTTCTACCTCACATAAATTTCCTATGGAAGATTATTTTGCACCACTACTTCCCTTTGTCCAATTTCTCCTTCATCTTTTCTCACTCAGCTATGCACTGGATTGACTCAGCCACTGTGATGATAATTATAATAAATGTTTACTGTGCCTGCTAGTTGTCAAACACCAAATGAAGAGGTTTACATTTATTAATGAATTTAATTTCCATTTTATAGATGAGGCAACTAAGATACAAAGATATATAATAAACTTCCCAAGGCCCCCTAACCAATAAATAGCAAAGTTTGAATACAAAAGTCTGGTAACGGGCTGTAGACAATGTACTTGTTGTCAACACCCAGTGTGGTCTCTAATTAGAACCCTTGTGCACTGGAGTAAATTTACGTTTTGTGGGAAACCAAGACCAATGCTATGACCTGTTGGGAATTTACATACTGACAAGGTTTCATGCCTCTGAAAGTCCTTGCTGGTGTGAGGCCCCAAAGTTTCCTTGGCACCAGTGGTTTGAGTAGGGCCTGGAAGGAGGCCAGTTCCCTGGACAAGACATAGAGGTGGGCACACTCAACTTATCTCTGATCTGTCGATACTGATAATAACTGTGAGCTAAACAACTTGCACATTTCTTACCACTAGTTTCCATGTGTCTGAGATTCCAAATAGACAAATCAACACACAAAACAATTGCAGAATGAAGAGGCAAATACTGGCATGAGAACCAATGGGAAAATTTGGATTCGGAGATCTAACAGATAGAAAATGAATAGGTAAAAGTAAATTTTGATAGAAAGACCACAGGGCTTGCTTAAGGAGTCAAGATGTAGCATATTCCATGACATACATCTTATGAACCTTGAAGAATTCTTTTTTTTTTGGCCAGGGCTGGGTTTGAACCCAGCATATGGGGCCAGCGCCCTACCCTTTTGAGCCACAGCTGCCGCCCTGAAGAATTATTTTTTTTGTAGATTTACTAAGAATGTCCTTGAAATGTTCAGCAAGAAACAAAATAGACACACTCTTTCACAAATACATCTTATAAACAGGGAAATTAAATCTTTAAATGGTTACAAAATCGTTTACAAAAATTATTGCTTGTTTAGATTCTCATTTTCCCCATGAGAACATTTTGTTTTATCTTTAAATCCATACATGAGACAAATATGGAGCTTTACGACAAGAAGGAAGAATGCCAGAGTGATGCTTCAATTAGGAAGTAGATATCCTGGGTCCCCTGAAAATGTATAATTTTATCTATAATACTCTGATTATCTTTCCAGTATTGACATGGAAACTATTCACCGTCCCAGTCACAAATTTCAGTTAAAGTATGCAGACAGAAATTGTCAGAAAATAGCCATTCCCTGGCAAAATGTTTTCCTTCTTGTACACATACATACAAGTTTATTTCCTTAAAAAACTGTACAGACTAGAATCAAATAGTGTGGCTTTTGACATATTTGCCTTGTTGATTATTTCTGGTCATGACTAAACATGAGTTATCTTTCCATGCAAAGGGTCATTTTTTTATTCTATCAGGCTATACATGTAAAAATAGATGTTTGTGTTCAATAACCTTTACTGTACCTATGAAAAATAGACTTTTGATACATTTGTAATTGGACTTAGGAAAAGACTGAAAAAGTGTGAAGCCTAAAATTATTTTGTATGTGGGTGAAATTTCTCGTTTGGGAGTGTACAGCCAGTTGTTTGTGAGATATATATTCTTGAGAAATTTGGAGCAGTAGCGATTGATTAAATTCAAACTCCTGATAGAAGAGAATTCTTCATTGAGGAAAGAATCTCTAAACAAATGATATTGGAACAACTGGATAATCACATTTAAAAATTAAGCAAAACTTGCAGCCCTAACAACAGCAAAAACAAACAAACCCAAAACACCCTGACAATATTTCAGAGACAAAAAATGTAAACCTATAAATTTTCTAGAAGAAATATAAGATAAATATTTAGGGCATTGTGTTAAGGCAAAGAGTTCTCAAAATCAAAAGCACAAAGCTTAACCCAAAATTGGCCTTCATTATAAAGTCATAAATGGGAATGCATCAAGATGAATAGCTGCAGATCTTTGAGGAAAAAATAACAAATTAAAATAAAGGCCACAAACTGAGTGAAAATATTTGCAAATGAAAAATCTGATAAAGTTAATAGCACAAGATGGCAGTCACTCTGGGCTCAGACAATGTAAGGAAAATGAAAATATAGCCCTAAAAGAGAATGTGGACCTAAGTACCCCAAAGTACCTCCTTTCTAATATTTGTAACAAAAATTGTTATTTGAATAGAGTCTGTAGTTCTAACGGAGTGTCAGAACCAAAACCCACATTAGTATTATCAAAATGGCAAAATTCACAAAGTTTGTCCTGTAAGACCATGAGCATCTAATGATAAATAAAGAAAATATGAAACTACATTCAGGCACCTGAAGAACTGTTAGAGCAAATAATCAAAAACAAAGACAGCAGGCCTTTCCTCTGCCTCTCCACGCCTTCAATTCAATCAATGTACATTTCTCACAGTAGGACATTTTCTATACATACCATGTGGACTTCAGAGTACTGGCAAGGAAGCTCACATTGAAGGCAACTTTAATGAAGATACTATAATGGTATTAATTTTTGTTATATAAGTTGTGCTATAAGAAATCATTCTGTGGGACCAAGGGTGGTGGCTCACGCCTGCAATCCCAGCACTTGGGAGGCTGAGGTGGGTGGATTGCCTGAACTCACAGGTTCAAGATCTGCCTGAGCCAGAGCAAGACTCTGCCTCTAAAAATAGCCAGTGTGTGGTGGGTGCCTGTAGTCCCACTACTTGGGAGGCTGAGGCAAGAGAATCACTTGAACCCAAGAGATTGCTGTGAGCTATGACGCCATAGCACTCTACCAAGGGCAACAAAGTGAGAATTTGTCCAAAAAAAAAAAAAAAAAAAAAAAAAAAAAAATTAAAATTAAAAAAATGAAATCATCCATGAAGTGTACTCACTGTTCATGTAGTTGAACTTCTTGATCAAGAAGGTGTGTTTAAATTGAATCCCATCATACCTTCCGGGGCACTCGCAACTCAGCTGTGGAAAGACACTTCACTCAAACACCTTGATGCTGATTACACGGTCTGGCGTCTCTGCCTTCTGCCCCTTCTCCTCTGCCCACGTCCTGACCTTCCTGTGACAACTCTCCAGCTTGGGGGCTTGTTAGAGTAGATGCACAGGTTTTAGGTTGCAGCCTGTGTGGCTACTGCTAGGTGTGTCCTCTCCCTACCTTCCTGCAGTCCCACCACTGGCCACAACACAGATCCACACCCCTCTAGTCCTTTAGTCTTTTAGTGAGGAACTCAGGGCTTTCCCCAGTTCTTTTTTCCCCAGTTCTGGGTGCTGTTTTCTTCTCCATCCTTCTCCAGCCCCTTCCTGCACCATCACCCCCAGCACTTCCCCACCACTTCCTTGCTTTGACTAGAATTCTTCAGGTAAGGTTGGCCCAGTCCCTTACATCCCTCATTCTGTTTGAGGACAGAACATACTCATTCTCCACAAGCCTGGGAAAGGCATGTGGGCTCCTCAGCCCTGTTACTTACAGCTGATGCTGCCTTTTAGGACATATGTGATAAGATAAAAGGAGTAGTCGCAAGGGTTACTCACACGTGCCAGCTCTCAGAGTCCTTTGTGCTTACACTTGGAGAAAAGCCACAGGAAGACATTGGTAACCACATGTGATCCCTCTCAATTGTTTTGTTTCTCTCTCTCTCTCTAATTGCATTTGCTATTAAAAATTGAAGTTTTAAACAGGGTTCTTATTTGGTCATCCTTATGACCCATTGAGGTCCAGTTTGGAATCTCATACTGTAAGAATAACAATCATGGATTCATTACAGACTTTGGTTTTGGTGCTGCAGCTGCTCCTCAGGGTCCTTGGTAGGGAGTCAGAAAGAACTCAGGGTGCACAGCAGACCCCTGGAAGTAGCGGGCCCGACTTCCTGGCAAATTCCTGTGTTTTTCCACTTTCTGTTCAGGACGAATGATTGCTTAAATGTGGATTCATATCAAAATAAAATAAATCAAATATGTAAAAATATCTGAGAAGGGACTTCTGTCTAAAAGTGGTTCTCAGCCTGTGAGTTGAGACCCCAGGAGCTGTATTAAAGGTCCGCGACATTAGAAAGGTTGAGAACCACTGGTCTAGAACGTATAAAATACTCTCAAAGGGCAGCGCCTAAGGTTCAGTAGGTAGGGCACCGGCCCCATATACCAGCAGTGGTGGGTTTGAGCCTGGCCGGTCCAAACTGCAACAAAAACATATCTGGGTGTTGTGGCAGGCGCCTGTAGTCCCAGCTACTTGGGAGGCTGAGGCAGGAGAATCGCCTAAGCCCAGGAGTTGGGTGTTGCTGTGAGCTGTGATGCTACAGAGGACAAAGTGAGACTCTGTCTCTAAAAATAAATAAATAAAATACTCTCAAAACTCAGTAAGAAAAAACTATACCTCCTATAATAAAAGATTTAGGTAATTGGTGCACTTTACTGAAACATGTAAGTGGAAACAACAAATTCAGAACTAAAAGTCATTAGGGAAATAAAAATTAAAACCAAAACAAGATGCCACTATACAGACATGAATGGCTAAAGTAAAATGACTTACTACACCAGTGTCAGCAAATTTGTGAAACATCTGGCCCTCTCATTACTGTGTCTTCATAAAAATAGAACCATACACTTATGATATAGCCATTTAACATACACTTATCATACACTTATGATATAGCCATTTAACATCTTACCACAGAGAAACAAGGCACTATGAATGTCATAAGTATTTTTATTAACCAAATACTATAAGCAAATCAGAAATATCCATCTCTGATGAGGGAATACATAGGTACTAATATTTTCATACAGTAATACACTATTCAGAAATGAACTAAGTCTCCAAAAATAACTATGCTATGTGAAATTCAGATGAAAATATTGCATATTGGTTGATTCCATTAAAATAACATTGTAGCAAATGTGAACTAATGTCACGTGACAAAATAGCCCCATATCTCTGCTCTGCCCCATGTATGTTTCCATAGTATGTTACAAACTTCTTCCTTCACGCTTCTATGCTTTTCTTTTTTTAAACACAGACTTTATTTTTTAGAGACATTGTTGATAAACAGAAAAATTTAGCAAAAACCACAAAAAGTGGCTCGGCACCTGTGGCTCAAGTGGCTAAGGTGCCAGCCACATACACCTAAGGTGGTGGGTTCAAATCCAGCCTGGACCCACCAAACAACAATGACGGCTGCAACCAAAAAATAGCCGGGCATTGTGGTGGGCGCCTGTGGTCCCAGCTACTTGGGAGGCTGAGGCAGGAGACTCGCTTGAGCCCTGGAGTTGGAGGTTGCTGTGAGCTGTGAAGCCACGGCACTCTACCCAGGGGGACAGCTTGAGGCTCTATCTAAAAAAAAAAAAAAAAAAAAAAAAAAAAAAAACACACAAAAAGTATGCCCCGTACACATGCACACACACACACATACACAGAGCTTACCCCACCATCAGCCTTCCCCAGCACAGTGGTATACTTGAGCCAAAATTGACAGATTAATATTACCCAAAATCTATGGTTTACATTAGAGCCCACTCTTAGTGTTGTAATTTCTGTGGGTTTTAAAAATTTATAATCATTTGTGTCCTTCATTATAGTAGCATAGAAAATAGATTTATTCTGTATAGGTCACCTGTTTCCTATTCTTTTCAACGTGACATTTCATCTGTCCCTATAGAGTGGAAGAATCTACCTTCATCCATTCTGAAAAGTTAATTGGCTTAATGCCTGAGAGGTGATAGTAGGAACAACCCGAGTTTACTCCTCAGAATGCCTAGAATGTTTGTGCTGTTGTTTTGCCCGTCAAAATTTCATAGTAGTACATAAGAGATCAAGCGGATCAGAGTTGAGCCCCACTGAGACATCCCAGAACTGGCTGGCCACCTGTCAAGCCCTGAAAAATGAGCACAGATGTTGAGTGAAGAGCCCAAGTACAGGATCCACCCAGCCGACTCCTCACCAAACTACCAAAGTGCAGAATTTCAAGCTATATAAATGGCTACTGGTTTAAGCCACAAAGTCTCATAGTGTGAGATTACATAGCAACTGTATCTTACTAATGCTGTCTCCAATACATCACCCCCACCTTTGTAAATTGGCTGTATGTAATTAAATTCTCATCAAATGATATTTTAATATGAAATCAATTTCTGTCTCCTGATTGATACATTGGTGATTGTCAAAATTCTTAAGTTACTCTCCCATAAAATGCAAATAGCCTGCTACAGTCCATAACACTGTTTATTTTTCTTTACCTAGGTCAGTTGCTTTTATAAAACCTTTTCATTGTGACTGTGAACTTCCCAGATCCAATTTCTCTTTACTTACTTTCCTGGATGATAGACAGCAATAGTGTAGTCTATTTGCTTTCCTTTCAATATTCCCACTTTGGATAGCAGGTCATTTTGCATTAATTTTCTGAATCTTTGGGTATAAGGGTGTCCTAAGTCTTCCATATATATGAAGAATGGGAAATTATAGGTAAATATACTTTTATTTGCATAATATTCATTACAAAATTTTACAAAGAAGTGGTGACCACATGGAGAATATTTTGTAAATATTCTATAAAATTTTATAATGTATACTATGCAAACAAAAATTTTGCAAGTAAATTTTACACTTACTTGCAATTTCCCATATTCTTTGCATATGGAGACATTTAGGACACTCTACAGATTAAGGCAAAGGTTTTCTGTCAGAGAGAGAACTGGAAATACTCCAGTTATTCTTTTTCTTAGAACACACACTATCTAAGCTTTCCATATTTGCAGAAGAACATAGAGATACCTAGCCCACATTTTATAGTAGATAAATCAAAGTATTTTATATTGTTTTATAAAAAGGCAACACGTAAGTGATCTAATTTTTACTATTCATTCCTATTCATTCATCACAGATACCAATAATAAGGACATATCACATTATACACAGAAGTTTAAAATGCAAAATACTTGTAATGGTATAATGTTCATATAACAAATTCTTAGCTAATTTTTTCCACTGACACTAACAGGTCAATAATTAAGGAAAATGGTTTGAAACGGTATAATTTTTATAGTGTCACACATTCTACTCGGTGGATAACTTCTGTCTTCAAGAAGTTAATTGAAATCTTTCATAAAATGCCATTTGGCTCTTCAATAATAGCAATCACACTGAGAGAAACTATAAGATACTTATTCAAGATCTGACTCATCAGAATTTATATATGCAAAGATTTTATTGACCTCAGGGTCAATGGAACTTCGGGCAGAAATTTTTCCTGAGTAAACACACCTAAATCAGGACTCAAATGAATTAATTTAGTGCCCATCTGCAATACAGTTTGGAAGTCTTCCAAAATGTAAATTGAAAGGAGTCTATCTACTTTCTAAACATAAACTGAGTCGCCGGCTCTTTCTCTGTAGCACTAGAAGGGAAAATACAAATCTGCTGTTAAAGGATGAGGAGATTCTCTAGCATAGAATACCTTTATCCAATGATTAAATTAAATATGGTGCTTCAATTTTGGCTTAAAGTTTTGGTTTCTGATGTCATTACAGAGTTTGGTAAAGTCAAAAAGATATTAATTTAGGGACAAACTTACAGGTCTAAAAAAAATCAGAAAATGGAAAATAAATCAGAGGCATATTTTAATAGAAAATGAGTAAGGCTGAGAAGTGAAGGGCTTGACACCAGAGTACAAAAACTGGGTGAAATGATACACATTGGAACACCAAGTCTACTCTAGGTCATTGGCGTATGGCAGCTAATGAGAGCTAACGTTTATTAAGTTAAGTTCTAGGTCGTGCACCTTCTGAGGGCTTTATTTGCATTGATTTATTTAATATTCATTGACCTTATGAAGTAGGTAGTATTAATATCCCCAAATGGCAATAAGAGCACTAAACTAAGAGAGATTAAGAAACTCATCCAAGGACTTATGGGCAGTTAGTATCACAAGCAAGATTGAAATGAGGAGCATGTGACCGCCACAGAGCTCAGGGTCTCTGTGAGCACACATTACTTCCTCTCAAGCATAAGTCTATTTTTGTCAATTGATAAATTAAAGACTGACAAAGAACTAGACTAACTACATCACTATTTATAACATTCATTTTTTTTTTCACACTTCAGTATTAATGAGAAATAAGAGGCCTATGATGGAAAGAAGAAAACAGGAGCTATTAAACTATCTCCTCCTAACTGGGAAGCCAGGAGGAAAGAGTGACCTAGGGAAAACCTGCAAGGAATGGCTCGGTGCCTGTGGCTCAAGTGGCTAAGGCGCCAGCCACATGCACCTAAGGTGGGGGGTTCAAATCCAGCCCCGGCCCGCCAAACAACAATGACGGCTGCAACCAAAAAATAGCCGGGCATTGTGGCGGGCACCTGTGGTCCCAGATACTTGGGAGGCTGAGGCAGGAGACTCGCTTGAGCCCAGGAAATGGAGGTTGCTGTGAGCCCAGGAAATGGAGGTTGCTGTGAGCTGTGATGCCACGTACTCTACTCAGGGGGACAGCTTGAGGATCTGTCTCAAAAAAAAAAAAAAAAAAAACCTGCAAGGAAACGGTCCAGTTGCTGGGACCAGACCTAGGAGGAAATGTGGCAGTGACTTTTTAAAAGTGAAAGATAAAAAAAAAAATTCTCTTTGTACAACATGACTTCATAAGGATCAAAACTGGTATCTCCAGGTTTTAAATAAATATGACCTTGAAGTTCCCTCTGACACCCCCCTGGAAACTGCCCGCGTTTGTTCTGGTGAGCCATCATCTGCAGCATCTTCTTCAGAAAGGAGACGTGAGAGGTAACGTGTCTGAGATCTTGAAGCCTTGAGAATATATTTACTTTCCCCTAACACTTTATAGATAAGTTAGCTAAGTTACAGAGTTCACATTTCTCTTTTACTCTCAGAATTTTTGCAGCCTTTTCCCACTTCCTTTCCAGAGCAAGCACTGGTACTAAGACATTGGATGAAACTTTCATTTCCAAATTAACATGTCACTTGTGTTATTTTATTTCACCCTTTCTGAGAGGTTTTAAGGCCTAGTCTTATCTTTATTGTCTAAATATATCCTGAAAATACACTGCAGAATAGCTTTTTATTCTATATGGTCATTATTCTGGAAATGTATATGCTCAAAGTCTGAGACACTTGATAGGGTCTTATCATGATTAGCATATTGATTTTTCTATGAGTTCTCCATGGTACCGCTGGCATCCTCTGCTCCATACCTGTACTTCACTAATCCTCTGTGTTCACCATTTTTGCTTATATATTTTAACATTTTACAAATATTTCTGATGTATTTGACCTTTAATTTCAATCATGATATTTTACTTTTGAACATGTATTATTATACAGATTTCACTGCTGAAGAAATGTTTTCCAAGCCTATTTTTTTGCAGCAGAATTTTTGTGTGTGTGAAGGTAATAACAATTATTTCCCTGATAAAGATATTTATTAAGCAACCAGATTTAAAAAAAATAATGGCTTCTGTCTTAGGGCTACTATAAAAAACGATCATAGACTAAGTGACTTATAAACACTAAAAATTTATTTCTCATAGTTCAAGAAGCCAAAAAGGCCACTACGAGGGTGCTGGAAAAATCTGGTGAGAGTTTGCTTCCTGGTTCATGGACCCCATTCTTCTGACAGTGACAGTGCCCTCGCTTGGTGGATATAGGGAGGAGGTTCCCTGTTAAATCAGTTCAGTTCAGTTCAGTTCAGTTCAGTTCTGTTCAGAAGAGCTGCACCCTATGAACTAATTACTTCTCAAAGGGCCATCTCCAAATATCAGCATATTGAGGGTACAATTTCAACACATGCATTTTAAGAAGACTCAAGCATATAGTCAATTCATCTTCACATCATATTTTAATTTTGAAATATGACTTGACTTCCAGTTACTTTAATTCCTTAGCCCACACTTATAAAACATATCTCATTTGCACAATATGTTTTCATCATGTTACTTTCTTATCATAGCTACATTAAACATTCCTCATCCAAAAAACAAATTTAAAATTCTTAAATAGCCACAGCATTGAAAATGCTACATGTAAGCACACCAGAGAGATGTCTATCATATAATTATCAGTGGAGTATTCATATAGTAATACGATTCATATTGTAGTAATAAAAAAGAGTGGGAAGCATGTTTAAAAAGAAAGACAAGTGTGTAAAACTTTTGCTGATGAGGCTGCCTGTGACGTTATCCCGGTCTGGGCAAAGTGGATGTTTATCAGGTAGAAAAGACAGTTGCTATAAATCAAATCCTGTCAGGATTAGGGACTGGATGTCAGGCGTGTTCATCAGACACTGCTCCAGACTGAAGCCCAGCTTGTAGGCTAATACAAAAATGAAGTGTGATGTCTTACACACAGCAGGGGCCTACAAATGAACGCCCAGCTGCACCCAGGAACACTGAGGTTCAATCTGACAGCAACCATTAAGCACTGAGACCTTCCTGTCTGAGGCATTTTCTGGCTTCCTCTAGGCCATTATTTTCTTGCTGTTATTTTCTTCTTTTTGAAATGTTATACTTTTCTTTCAAAATATTAGTGGGTACTCATGTTCATTTTACATGGAAGGATTGTATAATCCTGACGTCAGGGCTGTGAGTGTGCCTGTCACCAAAATGGCGTTCCTGATGAGTAAGTTTTCACCCCTCAATCTCCTCGTATGCTCCCCTTAGTGAGGTGTGAATGCCCCTCACACCACTTTATGACTCTGGGTACCCATCATTTAGCGCCCACGTATTAGAGAAAACATGAGGTGTTTGTTTCTGCATTCCTGGGACGCTTCACTTAGCATAATGCTAAGTTCATCCAAGTGGCTGCAAATGATGTGATTTCATTCTGTGGACGGCCGAGTAGTACTCCATGGTGTGTGTGTGTGTGTGTGTGTGTGTGTGCGCGCGCGTGCGCGCGCGCACCACATTTCTTTATGCACTCATCAATTGATGGGCACTCAGGCTGATTTCACGTTTTCAGCTGTGAATTTGGCTGTGATAAATACTAAGGAAATAAATGTCTCCTATCTGTCTGCTTTTCCCTTACTTATATATTTTCTGACCTCCCATGGCTAAACATTCTTATATAGTGTGTGTTTTTGAATCTGTAAAATACGCCATTGATGAGTACATTGTACATAGTCATTCGGAATTGCCTTTTGAGGGATCTAATTTGTTTGTAGGTTGGTCAAACCTCTGAATGCAGTGAGTCCTACTTGCTGTTTCTGCTCCCTTGTAGCTCAGGTACCTGCCAACTGATTATACTTCGGCCTTCGCGCTCATCACTTCAGTGAACACGAGGCTGCAGATAATATCAGCCATCTCCTTTCAGCTAAATTTTTATCTTACTTAATACTACCTGCGGCACTTGGCAAGCTCCACCATCCTTTTTTCTCAAAGTTGTCTGTTCTGCTGACTCCGGTGATCCTATTATACAGCCTTCCTCTGTGGACAGTCTTTCCCAGTTCATTTAATGCAACCTTTTCCCACCATCCATCTTTTTTAGGTTGATCTTCAGGTTATCTCTTGTACTGCCACTGTTTTTATATCCTCATCTTTTCTGGATTATATTATCTGAATGACACTATCTACTTCCATATCTTCAACTACAGGCTATTCCAGCAGTGACTTTCAAATCTCTTTTCAGATTTTTGTACCACTTCTTACTTAAGCCTTGACCCATTGGCTAATACCTACAAGAACTATTTAAATTAAACTTATCTTTTATATTTCCATAATATGTTTTTATTCTTATATTCCTACTTGATAAAGATCTATTGATGCAAATCATTGTTGATATAATTAATTCACTTTCATTTAATAGCATCTTAGTAGTATTTCTTGTCCACTCAAATAAGCAACTAAGTCAAAATTCTCAAACATGGAGGTTCATTGAGTCAATGTTCAGGACGCATCTGAGAAAACACAAACCACAGACAGAACTGTGGTTATTCTTCTGCAAGGAAATTTGAAAGCTTCGGCATTTAAAGACATAAAGAAAGAAAAACTATAGGAGATGGGGTGTCTAGCAGTGAGGGAAAATGATGATATGCTTGTGAGGCCCTGGAAATCTACATTTACATAAAATTAAGAGAAATGTCAGTTATGTAGATGTCCCCGGGTATGTGGGAAACATCTGATCCTCTCCTATCTCCTGCTGTGTTACCTGTAAAGATAAACTTACAAATCATAATTGGTGTGGAATCAACTATACTTTTAAGTACCAGCCCGTGACCCTAATATTACAATTTTGATGTACTTGCTTATGGAAGATCAGTGAGAAATTTCCTTACGAAATCATCTCTGAGGCCAGTTCCTCACAGTGTCCTGGGGACTTGACCTTTCCTTTGCATAAGGGGTTGTGCAAGGTGACAATGAGATTCTGGTTTTCATTTATACTCTTAAATACATGTTTTCCTTTCATTTTTTTATTACTTCTGGCCCTCTTTGTGAGTGATTGCAACAGATTCTTAAATTCTATTCAACCTAATTTTCATTAGGGGAAAACATGTTTTATGTTTTCTTCCACATTTTTATATTTTCTCCAGTTGTGTTAACGTTCTTGCAAGTTCTAGATCATTATTTGGCCTGACGCTGGATGCTGAAGTGCTTTCGGTAGTTCCGTCACGACAAGAGTCAAACTGTGTCTATCATAACAACATGTAGAGACTCTGATGGACTGCAGCCCATCTTTTGGCTGTTCTTTAATTCCAGTCTGCTCCCAGGATATATGGAATATTTGAATTACCTGGGAGGAAGGTTATAGTCTCTCTTATGAAGCCACCTCCACTTCATCTTCCTCATTTTTCTCATTTCTACTCTCCAATTGCCAACAGCTTTGCCCAAATGATATTTTTACAGAAGCAATTGTGGAGTCAGAATTTGGTTTGGAGGTCTTTGAATACTAATTTAAAAAAAAAATAGGTTTTCATCAGGACTGACACATCTTCTCCAATTATTTTCTATGGCCTCATAAAATAAATGGTATTTTTTTAAGTCAAATGAGAACCAAGATGAGCACTGAAGATGCAAATCATCTTTGATGAAAATATGCCATTTAGAGATATGGGCCCAAGAATCAGGACTGCAGTGAGAGGTCACATAAGAAACAGGAGTTTCTCCTGGGAGAAGATTTAGACTTACACAGCCCCAAGAAAGAAGTCAAAAACAAATTGGTTGAAAGTGATTCTTTTGCGCTTTGTGTGTCTGGCCCCATTTAATGGTTTGCTTCAGAGAAACAGACCTGCTTGCCCCCACGGGAAGCAGAAAACTAGAAATAATGGTCTGTTTGGGTCAAAGCCAAACTGTGGGACAAAAATCAAAATAAAAGGAAAAACTCACCTGTTTTTATAGGTGACACACAGCCATGTCCAAATGATGCTGATCTGGTGAGAACTGCAAGCTCACTGGTCAGTGAGGTCAAAACAAAATCCAAGTTTATGGCGTCTATGGCAGTGTTCTGTCTTGTGACTCCCCTTGTGAAAAATAGTACTTTTAAATAACACAACACAAAGCAAGGGCATAAAATGAGGCAGAAGCAGATGAAAGGTATGGCCTGTTTCCACCCAAGATCTTAAACAGGAACCAACACTGAAATTGCAGGATCAAACTGAGATTAGAAAGCTAAGGAGCTCCACACCCAGGGAGTGACTTCCCATGCCAGCACAGATTCATCAGGACCTTAGCAGAAGTGCGCAGGAAACGTCTTTAGCACAGTGCACCCTCCCTGGGGACACACAGCACAAACATTGTTTTACTGTAGCCTTCAGGAAGACAAAGTCTATACAAATGAGAACAGAATGGAGGCTATTGATTCAGAGTTTTCCATCCCACAGACTCAGCCACCACCAGTGTGCTCTGTAGAGATGCAAACCCTGTCAAGTGAGGGAAAAAGCTTCATACTAAAGAAGAAAGGGCCTCAGTGTGCTCTATTTGGAGGAGTGGCAGTGTGGTGTCTACTGTGACTGGGCTTGGTTCAACACTCGACTCTCCCTGGTTCATCCTGCTTGGAAAGTGGGGGCACAAAATGTGGAAGTTGGGAGTTGTTTCCCAAGTCCTGACCATCTGAACTCATTAGAGTTCAGGGAAGACTGTGGTCCGACTTGCAGGGCCAGTTGCTGCAGAGATTATAGTCAGGGTCACATGAGAATCTCTGCTCTGGTCTTCTTACAACTGGAATTTAGTTTCACAATCATTGGTCCTAAAAGACTGTCACGCTGCTAGTGCCATAACCTGGACTTTTATAGGAAATTCCTCTTTTCAGGTCTATGAATTCAGTCACATCGAATAATTAGAATTTGTGGAGAGGTATGTCATAATAAAAGTGAGTTCCATGTGTATTCTACTTGCTATGCATTCCACAGGCAATAGTGATGCTGTTTGGAATCAAGGACCACATAAATTCATGAACAGAAATTGAAGAAGCAGAAGCATTTGGGCAGAGAAGACCACTGAATCTAACTCATAAATCGATTCTTCCTTTCCATGTTGGAAGAATTTCAATGTAACCAACTCACTTTGGGTGCTGCATTACTATCAGTTTTCCATGTATTATGTTGGTGTCAGTACAATGTGAGAAACCATGGTTAAGCTAGTGATGCTTTTCTTCTTTGGGTCACTGCAACTCCAGGTGAGATCAGGGTAAAAGTGAGAAATAAAAGATAAAGGCCTGGAGAAAGTGCCATTGGTTCACTTAACTCATTTGCAATCTTCAAATGCATCAATACCACTTGTACTCAAGAAGAAAAGAGGCTCTTAAATCTAACTCTATGATTCAGTGGGCTCGATAACCTTTAGTACATGGTGGAAAACTCAGGATATGTAGTCATTTGGAGATCCATAATTATACATTCTGTCTCTATTAGAAACCAAAGAGAAATAAGGACCTTATCTTTCTTTTGTTTTATTTACTTTCCTCCCCAGATCAAAATTATTTTCCCCATAATTCTATATGTGCCTTATTTTTCAACAACATAAATGTAGCCAAAATCCATCAACAAATTAAAATAAACTTGTTTATTTTCCTTATTCTTACATTTTGGATATTGAAAGTCCCAGATACTATCTTTTATCAAACAATTTAGGAACACTTTTGTGTTTCTAAATCACTACCTCATATCCTGGCTTGACATTCATTTCTCACATGATACAAATTTGTTTTTCACCCTTTAAAAGAAACAATGTCTCTGATATTACAACCAAACGTTCAGCTGTTAAGAGCCAATGGACTAGAGTCTTCATTATAAATTGATGTGCACCGTTAACTTGGCCTGAGGCCTTTTCTGTTTTCATGGTACAGGTTCTTTCTTGGGTTCTTTATCCTTGGTCTTGCCTCCTTCTTAATTTCTATCTGCTTTTAGATCTCCTTTATAAGTTATATTGCCCACTCTCTGGTTTTTCCACTTATACAAATCAAAGGCATTTACATCAACTGGGCCATGAGGTGTCTGTGCCTGTGACAATAACCAGTCATGGCAAAAGCTGGTAGTGACCTTTGATCACTCTATTACACTTCTCTCAAACACAATAACTTGTTAAATTAATAGCCTAATCTTTAATAACCTTTAAATCTAAGTTTTTACTTCTCCACTATTAGTATTTTGCTTACCTCATCATATTGTTTCTTAGAGATTCTCTTAGAGCCTTGGAGGAATTGTTTTTGGACCTTGGTCAAGCTATGGTTTACTGTATTCTTCACTGTATAACCAGAGAAATCTTTCTAAAGAATAAATACAGTTCAGCTACCTCCTTCTGACAATAAGCTGACTGTAGATTCCTACTAAGTTCCTAGGATGATCTTAAAACTATGAGCTTAACATATTTCTTTCATGAATAAAAATAAATATAACAATCACTCACAAGATAATTTGATATGCAGAATATATTAACAGAGATCCCTTGGAGTAATTTGATTATTCCGGTAAGTATATAATTTTTCATGGATCCCTCTTAGTATATGAGAGTAAAATTGAGAGAAATGAGAAAAGTCTTAGTTTAGTTGCACATCCGTGCACACTAGTTTTACCATGTTACTGCTTTTAAAAGAGCTCCCTCCTCTATAAGTAAAATAACTACTTATTTTCTAGGTTATAATGAATAACCTTGGATGTTAACTAAAGGTAACAAAAATGCCCAGGATACAGATTCATAATGAATAAAAAACATTGATCCATATTGTTTGTACTACTGATGGATATATTCAATACATTGATCTCTTAACATCCTAAAGTCACATTGTAAGAAACAGTTATATATCAGTAATTTTCTAAAATACTATTTGCTACTCAACCAACAAAATACCCAGTTGATCTGAAGTTTTGATTCTTGAGTGACATAGAGCACATTGGATTTATTTGTTTTTTATTTATATTTTATTTTTGCAGTTTTGGCCAGGGTTGGGTTTGAACATGCCTCCCCACACACCCCCAGTATATGGGACCAGCGCCCTATTCCTTGAGCCACAGGCGCCACCCCCACGTTGGATTTATTAAAGCAAATATGGGTCTTTGAATTGTACTTAGGAGCCTAAACTAAACCAGCTCCTAGTGTAAGATTTAAAAGGCAAATAAATAAACTTTTTCAAATTGATAAGAAAAGTCGCTTTCTATAATGAAAAGGTGGTCAAAAGACTCAAACAGACAAATCAAAGTAGAAGAAAGCAAATGTGAAAATAAATTACTGCTAATAGAAGACAACCTGCAAAGTAAATTCACAGTGAAACATGTTTCGCTTATTTCTCTGGCATGATTTAAAAACGCTAAATGTTTAATGCATTAACATTGAATAGAAATTGGAGGAAACTTTTTGAGATGTTGCTTTGTGATTCAAGAACAATAAAAATGGAGTTGTTGAAGGTAGGAAACAATCTCTGCTAAGAAAGTAGTAGTTTTAGTAAATTAAGTAAAAACCATTGTTGCTAGTTATCTCATTTATTTAGCACTAATAATTTTGTTTTTTATTTTGAAGTCCATTTCAGAAAAGAATGGTTTTGAAAAAATATTGTGTCTGACCATAAAGGAATGAAATAAAAAAGGGTGATTGGTGATTGTTTTCAAGAAAAGCCTATATTGTATAGCTCTATCAGTAGGCTAACTATAGGAAAAAATGACTAAATAAAACATAAAGCAAAAATATTTCAACCAGCTCAGATCAGAGGGTCTCAATATTGATATTGATAGTTCTCCCTTTGAATTTTAAATAGCTTGAAGAAATACAAAATATCCTCTGTGACTACTATAAATATATCCATGCACATAAACTCTAATAACCTTAAGGAAATGGATAAATTCATGGACAAAACAAAGGCTCAATCAGGAAAAAATAGAACTCCTGAACAGACCAATTACAAGCAACAAAATTAAAGCAGTAATAAAAATTCTTCAACAAAATAAAGTCCAGAAGCAGATGGTTTCACAGCTGAATTTTATCAGACTTGTAAAGAAGAATTGGTACCTATACTGCAGAAATTATTTCATAACATCAAGAAGGAACAAGTTGTCCAGAGCTCATTCTAAGAAGCCAACATCATCTTTAGCTAGGAAGAGACACAACAAAATAATAAAACTGTAGACCAATATCCCTTAGGAATATAGATGCAAAAATCCTCAACAAAATTACAGCAAACCAAATACGGTAGCATATCAAAAAATAATTCACCACAATCACGTGGGCTTCATCCCAAGGATGCAAGAATATTTCAACATATGTAGAACATAAAAGTGATTCATCCCCTAAAGGGAAGCAGAAACAAAGATCACATAATCATTTCAACAGATGCAGAAAAAGCACTTAACAAAATTCAGCATCATTTTCCCATGCATGATAAAAATCTCTGAACAAAACATATATATATATATATATATATATATACAAAACATATCTTAAAGATTGGAAAAGCCATATACGACAAAATAGAGAAAAGTGGAAAGCATTCCGTCTCAGAACTGGAGCGAGACAAGTGTGCCCACTGTCACCACTTCTACTCACCATAGAGGGGGATGTCTAGCCTGAGCAATCAGACAAGGGGAGGAAATGAAGGATACCAAGTGGACAAAGACGTGGTCACGCTATCATTCTTTGCTGATGATATCATCTTAGATGTAGAAAACCCCTGAGATTTCACCAAGAGACTCCTGGAATTGTTTAATATATTCAGCAAGTCTCAGATCACAAAATCAATGTACACAAATCAATTTACTCCTACCTAACAGTAGTTAAGGTGAAAATTAAATCAACGACTCAATGCCTCTCACAATACCTACAAAGAAAGTAAAAATACTAGGAATATATTTAACAAAAGAGGTGAAAGAGCTCTACAAAGAAAACTGCAATTAACTCAGGAAGGAAATTGCGGATGATATAAACAAATGGAAAAACGCATGCTCAAGGGTTGGCATAATCAACATTGTTGAAATTGCTTACCAAGGTAGATAAAAGTCCATTCCATGTACCTCATGTTCTTTTTCTTTAAGTGATGGGATCTCCCTATATTGTCCAAGCTGCCCTGGAAGTCCTGAGCTCAAGCAGTTCTCCTGACATAGCTTCCTAAGTAGCTGGGACTACAGGGGCACTCCACCATGCCAGGCTATCATTTTTTAAAATAACGGAGATATAATAGTTTGCATTTTCAAATCATTTTGGAGCACAGTATATTAAAATCCACTTAAAAATTTACAATGAACATTAATAAAAATAAGTACCTAAGAAATCTCAGAATAAATATGGACACCTTTCCAGGCTTACTCAACTCTGCATCTTCTCAATATATTCAATAATTTCAAACTTTTTATATTCCTGCGTTTCACCTAAATTAGCCATTCAGGACATATAGATATTGTGTTCAGAACCATTAACATATAACAGGTAAGTTTTCTTTTTCTTCTTTAGGTTTTGAAGGGCCATAAATTATATTGCATCATGATTCTGTAAAATAGAATATTTTCAATCAAATCAGTGTCAGAGTAATGGTCACTTTTCATATGAGGATTTTCATCTATGTTTGCATGTATTGATTTTTAGAAAATCCTCAAACCTCATTTTTCCACACATAGAGTAGACCGGATTTCAGCATAAATATTTTATGAATGCTCTAGCTACTGAATATAATTTTGTAACAATGCACAATCCATTGCACAAAGATTTGTAACTTCTAGGCAATAGAATTGATTATAAAATGAATGTGAAATTTCAAAATGCCTCACAGCCATTGTAGTGAAGATTCAGTTTAAGGCAAGTGGGTTTTTAACTCAGCTGAGTAGCCTGCATACAAATCTCAAAACTGTTACTACTTTGGAGCTTCTGGAATACATAAGTAGCAAATTTGTTACAGTAGTTTCTCCAGCGTGCACCCTTTCAAAAACATAAAAGTACAATTCAGCACATATGCAGACGTATTTTAATGAAAAATAGGAAGTGCAAAATCAGCAAATATTCTGTTTTGATGAAGATAAAAGGGACACAGTTTAAAAACGCACCCATCTAGTGCCTCAACCACAATGGGTCTGTTCTTTAAAGTTACACTGCTATCCACACAGCTTTATTGCCACAATAATGTGGTAAAAACCAATTAGGTAACACTACTATTTCTTTTGGCGTTTGGTGATCTCTTTTCACATTAAAAAAACATGAGGCTTTCAATGTCGTATATAAATAAAACTATTAACGCTTACAGAAATAAAAATATAAGGCACAATGCTTCAAGCAACAATATGTTACTATAGTTTTACTCAAAATATTCAGGACAAGGTAAAAATAAGGTATAGTTGATTTTTCACTGGTCTTTTGTTTTGTAGTTCAAATATACGCTTTAGTTCAATTTTAGTTTTAGTTTAAATATCAACTTTTCACCTGGTTGCAATTCATGCTAATCAGAGGATGGTTAATTTTCTATTCTTTTGTGATATCCATACAAGGCTTACTAAGAGGTTTGATATTGGCTATTATTTCATAGTGAAATCAACAGAGTAGAAAAAGATAACCTTTTCATCCCATTAATTTTCCGTATAATGGCTATATTAATTAACTTTTTTAAAAGTGCTAGAGAAGTGTATTTCTGGCTACAAGACGTACTGGCTGCAACATGTAGTTTACTTTCTCTTTAATTATGATACCCTCTAATATTTTCTTGAAGTCCTTGGCAATTCCCTATTCCCCCACCCTTCCTTTTTTTTCTTTTTTTTTGCTAATGCATTGGCTTTAAATAAAGTATTTTTAAGGCATAATAATGAGGTATTTTCTTTGCTTTAGAGCTATTTACCCTTTTAAGAGAAACAGACTTTCAAGAACTACCTCTTGTGTGTAATTCTGTCTTGTTTTTCTGACTTTTCCCTCCACCCATTCTTTTAGTTTATAAAGAGAAAGGCAGGAAAAAAATGCCAAAATAGTTTCACTGCATCTTTTCAATATGAGCAAATGGAAGAAGGAGGATCATCTCACTCAAGGAAAAGCTATTATCTTCACTGTATTATGTGACAGAAAATGATTTGCAACTACTCATAAATTGATTGTAATTATAAACTAGATAATTATGCCTATAAATCTAAATGTATGTGCCAGTTCCTTTGGTAAAGTATTTTTTAGAACATTACTTGTGTTTTAAAAAGATTCTTGAACAATTATATATTATGAGATGTAACGTTGTAATCAGAATCACACAAAAGTTTCACTTAGGTTTATTTAATTTAAATAATTTAACAACATTGCATACAGCTTCAAATGTAGCCCTCTGTCTCCTCATGCATTTATAATTGAGACATTCTATTTGAGCTTTTGAATTACATGACAGGGATTTCCGTTAAATGAAAACCTGCAAATCATCTGGAAAACCCCATATGTGACCAGCATTACGATTCTGTTTTCAGATTCTGATCCCTAGTAAAGCGCCTGTCTCACTCACTTATAGGTGAAATGATTTGTTCATTTTTTTTTCTGGTTTATAGATCGTATGTGTCTTTAGAAACGGGCAGTGCCTCATAGTACAATGCTGAATGCATAGTAAGTGTTTAGATGTTATGAATGGCAATAAATAGATAAATTCTTCCTTGTGAAAGGATTCATCAATTTCTTAGGTAAAGTCTAAGAGCTATCAGTTTCTAAAAGTGAAAGGACGTACAGATTTGCTATCACGAGGCTACACAACAAAACCTTCAAAATTTGGTTAGAAATGTATTTATTCATAACTTTGATATTAGAAATAACCACATACATATGCCACTAAAAATAGTTTTATTAAAAGATGGAGGTAATCTTGGTAATCTTGCTGGCCTTACACTTACAAATTATTGCAATTAAAACAAGTGAAATAAAATTGCATAAAGTAATGAAATTTGATCTTTTTTACATTGAAAAAGGCACTGAGAAGTTTTCTAAATAAAAGTATATATAGAGATCTGGGTCCTGTTTTTCTCTTGTCTGACAAAGAAATTTTGAAGCATGTTATTTTGTTGTGAATTAAGAATTTGTTTATGCTCACACAATAGATGAAATAATAAAGACAAAAACCTAGGTTCCGGGGAAGTGGCATGGTTTTGCCCTCATTTAGAAAGATCTGGTACATAAATGGCGAAAATGAGTTTTCTAAATTATGAAACTTGACACGTCTCTCTAGATCCCACCCTCTGCCGTAGCTACTTGAACGTAAGATACATTAGCTGTAGATAAAGATTTGGAGTTTGATTTCTTACCTTCTCTTCATCTCTTCCCACTAGATAATTTTGGAAGTGCTACATTCTGAATTAGAATTTTAACAAATAGTAAAGTAAAAATGGCATATTTATAAATGAAAAGTTTAAACATTTAATCTATTCTTTTAGTCAGGCACTATAGTAAAGTCTCACCTGGAAAATGGTTCCATCATTGATATTGTGCCAGTCAAGCGATGCCCCATGAACTAGTCTGAGAATAAAAGCTTAAGGAAAAATTATGGGATTCAGTAGAAATTGTATGTGCTTTTTCAATTTCCCCATGATACATGTCATTTTGTCATCAATTTTAATCCAAAAGCAATCAAAGACTGCTTTTCTGGCCCCCAAACCTCTGTCTTTACTATGCCCCATGCCTATTTTGAAATGTGCAGAAAAACAAATTTAAAACACATTTGACTACATCTTACTTGTGCCAAATAACAGGCCATCAGAGTGCTTTGAATGTTGCTGTTGCCTGTAATCACCAGGGAGTCTTCTGGGGGATTTTAAATCACCATCATTGAGGTCTTAAAGTTCATACAAGGATTATAAGCATAATAGATTCCTGTTTATAGTATTTTAAGTCAAGACGTGCAATCCATACAAAAGAAATTTAAGAATTGATTAATAAATTTATTTTTTTTTTCAGGAAAGGCACAAGTGTGGGAGATAGTCCCTGTAGAGGACTTTTTAAAATTAAATCATAGCAGTGTACATTAATACTATCATGGGGTACAGTGTACTGTTTCTGTATATAATTTGAAATACTTTCATCCAACTGGTTAACATAGCCTTCATATCTTTTTCTTAGTTATTATATTAAGACATTTATATTCTACATTTAGAGAGATTCACATGTACCCTTATAGGATGAACCATAGGCATGATCCTATCAATCACCCTCCCTCCACCTCCACTCCCCTCTCCCCTCCCCTCCCTCTCCCCTCTCCCCATATTCCTGGGCTAAAATTGGGTTATAGCTTTCCTATGAAAGCTATAAATTAGTTTCATAGTAGGGCTGAGTATATTGGATACTTTTTCTTCCATTCTTGGGATACTTTGCTAAGAAGAATATTTTCCAGCTCCATCCATGTAAACATGAAGGAGGTAAAGTCTCCATTTTTCTTAATGGCTGCATAGTATTCCATGGTGTACATATACTACAATTTATTGATCCATTCGTGGATCGATGGGCTCTTGGGCTTCTTCCATGACCTAGAAATTATGAATTGGGCTGCAATGAATCTTCTGATACAAATATCTTTATTGTAGTGTGATTTTTGGTCTTCTGGATATATACCTAGTAGAGGAATTATAGGATCAAATGCTCATGGCTGGGAAGAATTAACATTGTTAAAATGTCCATACTACCCAAAGCAATATATAAATTTAAGGCAATCCCTAATAAAATTCCATTGTCATACTTTAAAGATTTTGAAAAAAAATACTTCATTTTATATGGAATCAGAAAAAACGTCAAAAAGCCAAGGCATTACTCAGAAATAAAAACAAAGCAGGAGGAATCATGCTACCAGACATTATACTATAAATCCATAGTGATCAAGACAGCATAGTATTGGCATAAAAACAGAGAGGTAGATGAATGGAACAGAATAGAGAACCAAGAGATAAACCCAGCTACTTACCATTATATGATCTTTGACAAGCCAATTAAAAACATTGAATGGGGAAAAGATTCCCTATTTAACAAATGGTGCTGGGTGAACTGGCTGGTGACCTGCAGAAGACTGAAACTGGACCCACACCTTTCACCATTAAGTTAGACTCTCACTGGATTAAAGATTTAAACTTAAGACATGAAACTATAAAAATACTAGAAGAAAGTGTAGGGAAAACACTTGAAGAAATAGGCCTGGGTGAACATTTTATGAGGAGGACCCCCTGGGCAATTGAAGCAACATCAAAAATACACTATTGGGACCTGATCAAACTAAAAAGCTTCTGCACAGCCAAGAACACAGTAAGTAAAGCAAGCAGACAGCCCTCAGAATGGGAGAAGATATTTGCTGGTTATGTCCCTGACAAAGGTTTAATAACCAGAATCCATAGAGAACTCAAATGTATTAGCAAGCAGAGAACAAGTGATCCCCTCTCAGGGTGGGCAAGGGAGTTGAAGAGAAACTTCTCTGAAGAAGACAGGCACATGGCCTACAGGTATATGAAAAAATGCTCATCATCCTTAATCATCAGAGAAATGCAAATCAAAACTACTTTCATCTAACACCTGTAAGATTAGCTCATATCACAAAATCCCAAAATCAAAGATGCTGGTGTGGTTTTGGAGAAAAGGGAACACTTCTACACTGCTGGTGGGAATGCAAACTAATACATTCCTTTTGGAAAGACATCTGGAGAACACTTAATGATTCTAATATTGTTATGAAAAGAAGGTTGTGAATACAGCGTGAACCCAGCTGCTGAGAACATCCCACTTGTTTTCCTATTTCAGTCCCAGAGCCCCTTCTCTGGCCCA
>CAUYQS010132586.1:0-16195 GCA_963574585.1 Otolemur crassicaudatus | reverse complement strand
TTTGAGACGGAGCCTCAAGCTATCCCCCTGGGTAGAGTGCCATGGCATCACGCTCACAGCAACCTCCAACTCCTGGGCTCAAGCAAGTCTCCTGCCTCCGCCTCCCAAGTAGCTGGGACTACAGGTGCCTGCCACAACGCCTGGCCATTTTTTGGTTACAGCCATCATTGTTGTTTGGCGGGCCCGGGCTGGGGATTTGAACCCGCCACCTTAGGTGTATGTGGCTGGCACCTTAGCCACTTGAGCCACAGGCGCTGAGCCACCTCTCTGATTTATTGAGTTGGTTTTTCCAGTGTTGTTTATGCCGCCAGACGATCACTTCCCAATTTGATAAAAATCACTTCATGACAGGGATTAGATTGTACGAAAATGACAGTGGCCTCTGCTGGATCTATCACATTGTCTCTCTTTTTTAAAACTCAAAATCTCTAGTATGCCAAACATTTGCACAAGGACTTATTGTTGTTATAATTTTCTAGGACTTAATAAATTAGGTATTGTTATGAGATAACCTCAAAATATTAAGAGGTCCTGGACATGGTGGTAAAAAAAATTTTTTTTTAATCCCATGTAGTGTTTTTTTTCAGGCTTGAGTGGAAAGTGGTGTAACCACAGGAATGTACATTAACAAAAGCAATAAGCTAATTAAATAACACACAAATGTTGTATTGTCTGGGTATTAATGCTTAAAGGTCATGTCTTAGTTTATGGTAGGAAAGGGAATTTATTAAGGGAGGATTATTTGACAGGAATCTTTTTGTCCTTTAAGTTATATGCAGGTTAAGATAATAAACAATTCCTTTCTTTTTACTTACAAGTAGACCCATAAACATGAGAAATCTCTGCAATATGTATTTCTTGCTTATTATGTTATGGTGTTTAGTTCACAGAGTCTTGGGAAGAGAAAAGAAGGAAGAAAGAGGAGAGGAGAGGGGAGGTACATTCATTGGGCGTTCAGCTGGAGGTGAACGTTCTTAGTAGTTGGTTATGGAAAGGAAGACTCCCATGTATAGGGACATGTTTATCCCTTAAGTTTATCCTAGGTTAGTTTATACATAACAGACAGGGGTTTAGTACATAACAGACCTGCGAGCGATTGAGCACTGAGCCATTTGTGCACCCTTCTTCTGCCATCTTCAAACCAACATAGCAGCAGTCCAAAAGCACAAAGGGGAGATGCACTGGAGCTGGGTTTCCTGGTGGCTTTCTCTCTACCTTGGCAGGTGGTTTGTGTTTCTAGTCCAAGCAACAGACATGAGGTAATGAAGGGAAGAAGGTGAGCACAGAAATAGCCATAACTCAAAGGCATCATTAACTCTGAGCTTTTTGGAGGATAGAGGAAGGGTGGAGGGATTAGCTTCCCCACGTCTGCCTTGGGCCCATCTGTGGTCCAATCTTGCTCCATTCCCTGGTCCACAGCCACCCAGTATCATGCCAGAGAACAGTGAGAGCTGCGAAAAGTATGTGGTGCGATCACCCTTTGGGGGATTCCTGTTCAAAGTAGTGATGACAGCTGAGTGCCTGGAACTCCTTGGTGTAGGGCATAAAGAAAGTGCTCGATAAATATTTGAAGTGGCTGGACCCTTCCACAGACTCTAGTCATGGACTATTCCTTTACCAATATAACCTAGCATATAGTAGATCTGTGCTGGGGGAACTGAGAGATGCTCAGGGCTGGCTGGTGTTGTTAATCCATGCCCCTTTCATCAGGAGGTGACAGTGGGTTGGGTTCATGTAGGACGGGCCAAGAATACACTTTAGGACATACAAGGCCACAGGAGACTTAGTGGGCCCATATTCTTCCTCAGAGACCCCAAGGACAGCCTTGAGTCTGACTGTGGTATGCTCTTTGGCTAGCTTCTCCTAATACAATGTTTTAGGGCCTCATGCAAGTTTAATTCAAAAAGATTTTTTGGAAGGAGCTATGAAATATCTATGCCAGCAGTATGGAGGCTCAGTGGAGAAACGGCTGTGAACTACCCTTGGACAAAGGTATGGCAGAGTAACTCTAAGATATTGGAAACTAACTCCCAAGGTAACAAGACATCCAAGTATATGAGAGCTGTGCCGCTAGGAAGCCACGGCTGAAGGGAGCTGCAGGAAGCATCAGACTAGAGAGATTGGACTTGGTCTGGCAGCAGTGGCACAGTCTGGTCATCACTAACTCTGAAATAAATCAAATAATGAAAAAGTCTGAGAGCAGAGTCTGGAGTTAAAACTGTTCCTAATGAAACATGAGAACAAGGTGACTCAGAGAGGCAGGTCGTCTAGTTATACTCGTAGGGGTGGATTGTATAGCAAAGGATGCTGGTAGTGGTGGAATCTGAGAGGGTTCACATGTCCCTTTACATGGGAAGAGACTTCTCAGCGAGCAGCCTTGGCAATGGAGCTATCCCTGAGTTCAGGAAAACAAACTTTTACCAAATGCTAATGACACAGAAGAGTTAGCAGTTTCCAATTTTGCCAAATCCAATCCTTTCTTTAACAGCATGAACCAGGGTTAAAGCAGAATTGTTTCTAGATTGTTTTTGTGATTTGAACACCAAAGTCATTACTTCCTAATTTCCACTTTTATGAATTTCTCCATTTTTTACTGGAACCAGTCAGTTAAGAATATTTGGCTAGCAGACAACAGGAAAATACCATGCACAGCAACCAAAGATGTTTGTGGAATGGGAAAACGTCATGGCCCTGTAAAAATCAGCAAGGAAAATCTTAGCACGGATCCAATAATGACTTCTCTATTTTAACTACAGCTTATTCAAAGTAATCCTTGTGTTCTAGGAAAGGAACAACACCTGTTCATCTTTCCATAGATGTGTTGGAAGTCCAGGCATGAGAATGTAGGAAAAATTTTCCAAGCCAAATCATTGTGTACTACCAATATTTCATTGTGTGAGACATTTGTTGGTATATTTTCATTTTAGGCTTTTGGGAAAGGGTGCAGATTGAGCCACATAGTGTCTTTTTTCAGAATCAGTGCTTGTTCACACCCCCTTCCTGCCTCGACTTCCTGCTAAGAGTCACTAGAGGGGTTAAGTGAGACTTTAGATAGGACTAGAGTTTGCCCTGGATGGAAAATCCCTCTGATGCCACACCCAAGGGGAGGAGGTTAGAGAAGGAGGAATAGAGCCTACCCTAGCATGTCAGGGGCTGTAACTGTGCTCTGAGCTCTGTGAGGAGTCTGGGAGAATGGGCAGGGATTGGGCCAGGGGAAGGAGAGTAGCAGGGACTTGGGGATACATCTAATCACCAGCCTGGAGCTGTAAGCCTGTTCTAACCAGCCAGGTGTGATTCCCTTCTGACCATCTGCAGTCCACTGGCAGTTTCCTACATGGACACAAAAGGGAAAAGTGATACTTATACTTCTCCTAAAAGATAGAATGCTGAGATGGAAGGCAGAGGCAAAGGGTCAGAATTAGAAAGTTATGAATTAATCAAGGTTAGTCAGGCAAGGAGGAAGCAGGAGGAAAGATACCAATTCCCAGAATCAAGAACTTAGTGTAAGAAAATCCAAGGCCCACTTGTGGGTTGAGAACCAGGCAAAAGGCATAACAGAACCAAAATCACTGGCCGCCTTTTGCCACCAGTCTCTTCTCTCTCAAATCCATCTTATATTGCAGTTAGATTTTCCTTCCTAAAACACAACTTGGTGTATGTATGTATATATTATTCCTGCTCAAATAAGTTTGGATGACTCCCTGTTACTTAAAGGACCACGTTCCAACTCCTTAGCCAGGTATACAAGAGTTTGGACAATCTGACCTGAAATAACCTTTCCAACCTTTAATCAACATGTCTCCCTTCTACTCCTGCTGTTTTAGACAAAGTGGTCTTTTTTTATTGTCTAAACAGAATTTGCATTCCTTCTAGCTGAGAACCTAGGATGGAAGGCTAGGGTCTTATTCTCTCACCTGTCCTGTTGTCCTGACATAGGAAATCTGGATTGGTGGGCCAGGTTGCCACTTACACTAGTCATACCTTAGCTTATATCTTGTTTAAGTTCTTAGCAACATTTGACAATATCCTTCTTGAAATATTGATGTCTCTTAGTTCTCTTACATTCTCTTAATTATTCTCCACCTGCACTTGCAGCTTTTCCTAAACCTTTACTGGATTTTCCTCTTCTGTTTGACTGGCAAGTGCTGAGATATCTTGGAGATCTGCAGAGGCCCAGTTCTTTTTTCTACCTGGGTCATCTACCTGAGTAAATTATTGATCTCAATTTTATCTACTCTCTCACTTCCTGCATCTAGGATATCATCGCATGGAAAATATACTTCTCCTGCCAAGACTTGGGACTTAGATGTGTAAACTTGCTTTGGGCAATGATATGTTAGCAGAAGTAAAGGTAGGTGATGAGCTGGGGTCTTTCTCAAGGCCTTGCATGCATCCTCTTGCCCTCTTGAGCCTCTGCCATTGCCTGGCTGGCTTGCTGTTCTCTGGAGGGCAAGAGATTCGAGAGTAGAGATGCCCACCTGATGCACAGATGTGCAGGCAGCAGCAGAGACGCCTAGCTTGAATCCCAACCAATGTATAGATGTGAGCAAAACTGAAGGAGTGGTGTTTTGTGCCCCTGAGTGTTGGGAATGGTTATGTGGCAATAGCAAACCAACATAGCCTTTGTTTATTTGTGGATCCCTCAAATAGATCTTTAGCTTTTGACCTTGCTTGGTTTGCACTCTAGACTTGTGTATATCCAGCTTGACGGCTTGGGATCTTTGCTCACTGTCATCTCAAACCCAAACAATCCATGATGGAATTCTTTATTTATGTCTTAAATCTGCTCTTTCTCATCTAAGTAAATTATACCATCATCCTTCTGGTTGTTCATCTGAAAACCTAGGAGTCATTCTTGCTTCTCTTTTCCTTGACCGTCTACATTTAATTGATTGGCAAGCCTTGTGGTATTTTCTACAGAGCACTGCATATAAATACAGACAGTTTTCTGTATTTTCATCCACATACCATCTCTTGTTTGGAAAACTTCGGTAACCTTTTAATTGGCCTTTCTGCTTTTACTTTGGTTCTTTTTTCAATCCATCCAGCTGGAGGGATCTTGTATCATTTATTTATTTTTGGAGACAGAGTCTTGCTCTGTTGCCTGGGCTACAGTACAGTGGTGTCAAACCTTAAACTCTGGGCTCTAGTGATCCTGCTGCCTCAACCACAGTGGATATAGTGCATGTCCCAAGTAGCTGGAACTATAGGCTATAGCACCATGCCTGGCTAATTTTTCTATTTTTTTGTAGAGATGGGTCACACTATGTTGCTCAGGCTGTTCTTAAACTCCTGGCCTCAAATGATCCTCCCACATTGGCCTCCTAAAGTGCTAGGATTATAGGTGTAAGCCACTGTGCCCAGCTTAGAGAGCTCTTTTAAAAGAGTAAATCAAGGCAGGGTGCAGTGGCTCACACCTGTAATCCTAGCACTCTGGGAGGCTGAGGTGGGTGAATTGCCTGAGCTCAGGAGTTTGAGACTAGCCTGAGCAAGAGTGAGACTGTCTCTAAAAATAGCTGGGTGTTGTGGCTGGTGCCCATAGTCCTAGCTACTTAGGAGGCTGAGGTAAGAGGATTGCTTGAGCCCAAGAGTTTGAGGTTGCTGTGAGCTATGACACTACAGCACTTTACTAAGGGTGACAAAGTGAGACTCTGTCTCAAAAGAAAAAAAAAAGAGTAAATCAGACCATACCACTGCCCTCCAATTGCTACTTATCATTACCCAGAATAAAGTCCGACCTCCTGCAAGGTCCTCATGTTCTGGTCCCTCCTGGGCTATTCAGACTTTGTTTCATACCATACTCCAGCCTTACCGGACTTCTTGCCATCTGCACTTTAGACACTCCTGGCTTGTTCTGACCTGGGAGACATTGCACTATGTTCCTTTAATAAGAAGTTTTGCCTTTTATTTATATGACTGCTGCATTCTCACTGTATAGTTTTCAGTTTAAATATTACCTTCTCAGAGAAGCCCTCTAGGACTGCTTAATTTTAGGTTGCTACCATGCTCACTATCATATTTTCTAGGTAGAACACAGGCTGCTCCTGTTCCTGACGCCCTAGGAGCGCTGTTGGCAAATGGTCTCCAACTGTCGGCTCCTTTGGGGACTGCTTCAGCTGCACAGAGCTGACTTCCCAAGGCCACATCCCTTCCAGGGTGCCCCCCATCCAATGGTGCATATATAAGCCTGTCCACCTCAGTCTAGGTTTGGGTGACCTTGAAGGGTCATTCCATTTGTGCATTCCTGGTGTGGTTGGCTGAGGCTATGGCCCAGACTGCTTTGCAGCTCGCCTTCTCTTTCTGCCCACTTCCGGTTCTTTCTCCCTCCCACTCTTGTTGATCCCAGAGACATTCCTTGATAAACATTCTGCATGCGAAATTCTGAGTCAATGTCGGTTCCTCCACAGCAGCAAAGCATTCTTTCCTTTGGAGTGTTTAAAACTATTTGAAATCATATTTGTGGGTTTATTGTTTGTGTCTCTTACTAGAATGTGAGTCACATGCATTGTGGGACACTGTCTGACCTCTTCACTCCTGTATTCCCAGTGTCCTGACCATCCTGGCACACTCATCACCACTACCATCATCATCATCACCACCACCTCCTAGGATTTCTTAGATATGCCAGGCACTGTCTAAATACTTTACCTATATTAGTCCACTTCATCTTCATGACAACCCTGTGAGATAGATGCTACTTTTTACTTTGCAGACTGGGAAACGAAAATATAGAAAGGTTAGTTGGCTAGTCCAGAGTCATAGGACTGGTAAGTGGCAGAACATGATTTGAACACAGGGTCTGATTCTGTGTACGTCACCACTCCACTATACCATTTTTTGGCATCAATTGTTTTTTTAAATGTTTGTTAAATGACTGAATATAGAAAAGGAAGTCATTGTGTATGCTTTTCTAATCTGGGGTTATCATTTAATTATTCATTTGATGAATATTTTTTGAGCACCCACCATTTGCCAGGCAAATATGAACGAAGCAAATGGGATCCCTGCCCTGAAAGATCTTATCAAATCTAATGGAAGAGAATAGATGATTTATGAAAACATACATTATTACAAATTGTTACCCACTGTCCTTGCTATCCAAAATGTTTAAATTCTTTTTCAGGCAACCAGAATACTGCCCCTACCTGTTCCATAAGGTGTACCATCAGGTAACAGAGGCATGAGGCCAGCATTTCCTACACTCAGCATTTCATTTTTGAATGATTGAAGGGCACTCATCAGTTCTCAGCCTTGGCAGGGAGAAGAGGCTGGAGATGATGAAGCTTCTTTTGATGGTGGTGGCTTGTTGCAGGCAGAGCTAACTGGCTTCTGGTCTCAGGCCTCAATTTCTGAGTTTTTCCAGCAAATGATCCAGAAGCCCAGGAGGAAGAGAGAGATTTTGGGGGATCCAGAGTCACTGGCTGCCTCTGCAGACTGAGGAAGCAAGTGCTAAGGAGGATGTGCTTTGGGATGATGACAAAGCCCAGGCTCTGGGGCATGGACCGGGCCTGCACGTTGGATCTGTTGCTTACTATCTGTGTATGGCAGCCTACTTACTTGAGTTTCCTTTTCCTCTTGTGTAGAATGGAATAATAATGGCACCTGCCTCAGAGGGCAGCAAATTGTAAGGATAGCATAAATGAAGCAGATCTCCGTGACAACTGCATTTAGATTTTGGTCTAAATGAGTCGTGTGAATCATCACAGTTGTTATAAACCAGGACATGGAGTTCTCGTCCCCCTACCTAGTGAGATTCGGAAGCTAAGGAGTTGGTGACAGACCCAATTCAAATCTTCTCCTCCTTAGTGTTTCCCACAGCCTCTCATTCAGAGCTTCCTTGCACTTATTTGTGCTTTACTCATAGCCCTTCTCCCAGGGCAGGGTATCATTGCTCGTTTGTTATTTTCTCCCCAATCAGACCTCTGTTGGCTAGTGTTTGAATTGCATTCATCTTCCTCCCTCTTAATTCTTCATTCCAAACTATTGGAATGAGGACACATGCATTCTATATGGAAAGAAATAAATGCCACATCTGTGGCGCAGTAAGAAAGGGCTTCTCTTGCCATATTAGCAGGGTCAGTGCTTTTGACCTCCAGGAACAGTAGCCAAAATTTGTACCTGTTGAAGCTGCTCAGGGATAATTCTTAAAGATGGGGGTTGTGTTTTGCTTTGCCTTAAGAAAAATTAGAGCAACTTCTTTTGCTTTTCTTTTTATTCTTCCTTCCTTTCTTCTTCTTCTTCTTCTTTTTTTTTTTGTGAAACAGAGTCTCACTCTGTTGCTCCCGGTAGAGTGTGCTATATAGCTCACAGCAACCTTCAAACTCTTGGGCTCAAGCAAGCCTCTTGCCTCAGACTCCAGAATAGCTGGGACTACAGGTGCTTGCCACAACATCTGGATAGTTTTTCTATTTTAAGTAGAGGTGGGGTCTCACTCTTGTTCAGGCTGGTCTCCAACTGCTGAGCTCAATCGATCTACCCCCCTGGGCCAGCCTCCCAGAGAGTTAGGATTACAGATGTGAGCCATTACGCCCAGCCTTCTCTTCCTTTACAGAGGAAAAAATAAGTAAAGAATAGTTAGGAGTCAAGCAGGAAGTGAGTCTCCTTAAACAGATTCATAGGTAAGTTCAAGATGTGTAGGGGAGATTTCAAATAGGTGATTTGGAGGATGCAGTTGGGTTTAGAAAAAGCTGCAAAAGAATATTTGGCTTTCTGAACCTGAAGAGGAATGAAGACTTCTCTTTGTGACAGCCATAAGTAGTCATGGGTGTGGATTTCTGAAGTTAAAGGAATAAAATATCCTCCAAAATCTGTAGGTCAGAAAAGACTGGCTCTGTGCTCTGGAGTAGTAATTAACATTTAATGTTGAGACTCTTCCAACCTTTGAAATCTGTTATTGCCCCGAGCCTGAGGATAATTCACTCAATCCCAGGTTGACCTTCCTATAGAATCAGGTTGCAGTTCATGATAAATAAGGCAGGGAGAGAATTTATAGAGTTAATTACTAGGCTTTGGTCTATTAAATGTACAAAGCACACATGGATGGTGCTGAGCTTTGACATGAGTGGAGGGACTTGAATTCTTTCACAGCTGGAATGTGCTGGAACTTCCCAACAGTTTGAAAGAATGCCTAGAATTTTTTTTTTTTTTCCCATTATGGTCACTGTTATTTCTCACAGAGGCAAGTGAATCTTCCCGAGCTACCATGACGGGAGCAGATGAGCGAGCCTCCAGGGGGCTTTTGGGGAGCAGAGCCAGCCATGCTCCGTGGTGCGGGCCAACAGCAAACTCTGACTTTCTCACACAGGAGTGTCAGAGCTGTTGTAAATCCTTAAAGCCAACAGGAAAATTAACGATCATGGCACAGAGCAGGACCCTGTCAGCTCAGTAATGGGCAATGGGAGGAAGAATTCTGCTGCTTCCCTCCAGGCATTAAGTGAAACTCAAAGACTCCTGCTTTGCGGCCATCATCCAATTATAACAGCTTTCCACTCTGGAGAATTTAGTCATTTATTGCTTTCAAATCATTGGGTGGTGATAGAGGACAGTGGCCTCTTGTATTGCATGTTCCCTTTAGTAATGGAAAAAGAATATTTCTCTTAATTCATTTAGGTCATTGAGAGCTCCATAAACAAGATCTATGATGTGGAGAAAGAGCAGGGATTATTATTATTAGACCTATTTCTTAAAGAATGTAGAACATAGAAGGGATTTTGTGTTGCTCACTGCTGTATCCCCAGAGCCTAGAACTGGGCCAACCCAATAGGAAAAAAATGTGCTAAATTAATGAACGCTAAAATTCAACAAACGATGCTGAGAAGGGAGGTCAGAGCTTGAAAGCAGCGTGATATCATTGAAAGAGCATCAGATTTGAAATCAGTGAGACGTACCCTCCATTTTGAATACTTGGCAATGCTAGTTGCTGGCTGTCTGGCCTTGGGCAAATTACATTTTACTCCTCTTAATTTCACATTCTTCATCTATAAAATGAGATAATAATATCTACTTCAAAAAGTCGTTGTGAGGATTGAGATAATGATTGCAATGATTTTTGGCACCCCAAAGTGCCAGTCTTAACCCTACCTTTTTTAAATCCCATCAATTCACCGAGGAATTTATATGATGGACTACTCAAATAGGAGAATTAGAAAGGGTAAGCATCTACTTATTCCCACAAACATTTATAGATTATAAATTTATTTACTTATGGATTTATAGAATACAAATCACTCTTCATGTTGGTAGGGTATTTATTTTTTACATGTGTGTTATTTTATTTTGTGTTTTAAAAAGGAAAACACATTCTATAAAGATGTTGAATCCTGAAAAAAATCAACTATGGTCAGTGTGAAACTTTATTCTTTTTTCTTCTTTATTTTTTTAATTCAGCATAGGCTCCATGTAGACCAATATAACTTTAAACACTCAAATAGCCTTTACCCAGTGCTTGCAGGAAGATGTCTGGGGTGAGTAAAACCTTCTGAGATATTTGGTGAAACCTATACAATTTGGGGTCATACAAATTAAGTGTATTAGTAAATTATGTTTTAAAAAAATGTATTCACTGTGTTTTTGCTTCCAACTGTTTAGTATGACATTTCTCAGAGGCAGAGAACATGCTGATAAAAATACCCAGTTGTGTATTCTCAGTTATCAAAAGCTCCCTAGGTCACAGAAGGTCACTGCAGGGCAAGTCTCCCTGAGCAAGTTGGAGTGTTCCTGTGTTAAGGGACTGTTTCCTATGTTAAAGAATTCTATTTGCTGTGATGCAAGTTGTGTACATTTCCTTGAGTGTTCTCCCCTTACCCATCAATGAAAATGTTATCCTGGATTTTATTTCTCATTCCCAGGGATGGGAAAGAACAGTGTAGAGTCTGTGTGAATTCTGATTATTTTGCTTGTAGGCTTGAATCCTCATTTCCCAGAGAGGTAAGTTAGGTCACCCCCCAGGTTTTCCCTTCCCAGTGTCACTTCTTGTTCACCTTTCTCCTCACTTTGTAAGACTCTGAGGGGGTGCGATTGAGTTTGTGTGCAGGGCTGGTACTGCCTAGAGGGAAATTAGGAAGCTGCCTAGGCAGCCTGATTTATGAGGCATTGAAAGGCACATCTGACCAAAAATATCTCCTCCACTGGCCTACCACCAGTGCCTGAAATTCTCATGATTAGAATCACTCATTAAAAGTTTTCTGCAGACATGCATGGCTTCTTTGGGTCAATAAAGCATTATGTTAGGAGGAAATTGGGAAGTGAAAAAAATGTGAAAGCATCTCATTGCAATGATTTATTTTATCAGTCTATCTCCTGAGTAAGAGTAACATCTTGATGAGTAAGTATACTGTTTAACAGCCTGGGCAACTCAGTGAGACCCCTTCTTTACAAAAACTAAAAAAAAAAGTAAAAATAAAAGACTTAGCCAACCACGGCTGCGTGCACCTATAGACCTAGCTACTAGTCGTTGCTGGTGCTTATTAAAATGCCCCTCCTTGGTCCCCACCCAGATCTTAAGAAACAGATGCTCTGAGGTAGAGTCCCGGAGCTCTGCATTATAACAACTTGTCTGCTGGCTTTTATGGATATGGTTTGAACATAATTGATTAAAAAGCTTCAGCAGAGCATAAAAGTAAAAAGTGTGACTTCTGAAGGTAGGTAAATCAGAGTTCAAATCCTAGCTTTCCCTCTTACTTGCTTACCTTGGACAAGTGAATTGGCCCTCCTTGGTTTGGGCCTAATGATACTACTAACTTTATGGGGTAATAATAATGTGAGGAGAAAATCCACATAATGTTTATCACAGCACCTGGCATATAATAAGGGCAAAAGTGATAACTATTGGTATGATGAAAAGACCTTTAGGCAGTGCTTATCGGTATTCAATATTTTGTTGACTACTCTGTAAAAGGTAAATTAAAAATTCAGTTTTGGCATGTGGTAAAACTCATTGGTTTCCTAATTTCCTAATTAGCATTACCTAAGGTTTCTGTGTTACTTTCTTTTCTGTAACTTTTCTGGCTCTGAGTCAAATACAACTAACAGCGAGAGAATTAGATGGAAAAATTTGGTAATAAATACTCGGAAATACCTTACATAAATCAGAGTGTCGAGCAATGGAAGAGTTGGCTGACTGAGTGTATTCTACTCTGAAATATTTTGCATATTCTTACTAGAACAAAGCAGCTGATTCATTTTCTAGCTGTTGCTTTCCTTTATTCTCTTATATTTTTATCTTTTTCCTGCCTCTTTCTCCCCTCCCCCCCTTGACACAGTGCTTACATTCTTGACTTTTTTTCCTGTTTCCTTGTCTCTCTGTCATGCAATTCCTTCTCATTCATCTTGCTAGCAGAATTTCTTTACACAGTCCACTCACAGCTGAGAGAATTGATTTGAAATGCTGTTGAATTTCACAGTAGCTCATTTGGGATCTTGATTGATAAACGCAAAAGCAGAAAATGAAACCAAGAGGCACAGAGCAAGGTAAAAAGGGGACTCTGACCATTTCCTCTTAATATAAATTATGGTAAGCTGCATTACTCTAAGGGCACTCTAACCATTGGAAAGAGAGTAGAAACAATGCAATCACAGAGTGTCATAATAGAATGCATTACATTTGGAGTGTGAAGAAGGGATACTGGGAGAAGTGGTGACCTTTAGTTCTCTTCCCTCTACTGTGGTCTAAAAGAAACTGCCAGGGAGGAAAATGTCGCAGTTGGCATCACCTCACATGAACTCTTTTCTAAATGCCAGAATCCCTTTTTAGCATCTGAAATATGAACTTTGTGAGTTAGAATGCTTGGGTTCAAATCCAGGCTTTATAATGATTAGCTGAGTATCCTCGAACATTTTAGTTAGCCTCTCTGTGCCTTAGTTTCTTCATCTGGGAAATGGAAATAATAGTAGCACTTACCTCAGGGGCGCTTAGGAGAACAGAATGAGAATAACAAGCAAAACACTTAAAATAGTGCCTAGCTCATAGTAAACTCTTCATTATTGTTGGCTATTTTTGATATTATCTATCTTTCTTATTTCTTATTTCCCAAGTTTGAAATCCTTGGCAGTGTCCTGGCTGAGAAGGAGTTGTCTCGGGAGTTTTTTGGAGACAGACCATGTAACTGTCTCACATTATAATTTGAATTATGAATGAATTAGCAGTACATTATTGCTAATTAGTATGAATTAGCAGTACATAACTGCTAATAAATCTTGAATATTCTTGGATTAATAAATCAGTTCATTACTAATATTACAGTTGGGAACAGTGTTCCCCCCCACCTGTGACCACCTGTTAAGACACTGGAGATATTTCAGCATTTACTAAAACCCTATCTTAACAGAATGTGCCTCTCACATTTCTTTTTCCTTGTGACTAACATTCTACTTTTTTTAGTTATGTAGCATATAAATAATAAATCTGGGAATGCTTCATTAAAAAAATTCCAGACCTCAAACATAATCAGTAATCCTCAAAAGGTAGAGAAATGTTTGAATTCCTCAAGTGAAAAGTATAGGGACGCAGAGATCAGGGCATCATTTTAAAAAAAGTATTTTTAGACAGATCATTTTCTGAGAGACTTAAAACAACAACAACAACAAACCATCAGTCATGCAAGGCACACCCCTTTGCTTCTATTCCATTTTTATCATACCAATCTCCCTTGTAAATTTGAGGTTATTCATAAATATTTTCCTTCCAAACTGTGGGAAATAAGTTGTGAGTAACTTTGGCTCTTTGATAAAGTTAGGTTAGGGAACTGCTTATCATTGAAACAAAGAGCACAAAAGCAGTTCAGTGTGTTGGGGGGGAGGGTGCTCTGACAAAACTCTGGCAGCCAGGCGATGCTCTCTCTTGTTCTCAGGCATTCCAGGGGAGCGGCGGCGGAGGGACAGGCAGCCCACACCAGACATGGTCAAGGTTCTTTTTTCCCACCCTTCAGAGCTGTTAAGTCTCTGATCATCTAGAAAAGGATTTGTTTTGCAAGACCCCCAAAGTGTCCCCAAGAACAAAGTATACACATAATAGGACTGGCTGTCTGTTTAATATACCCAGATGGACGCTGCTGTTTGTCTCATGGTCACATCCCCACAGATTTGACCTCATCTTACTGGACGCTATTAAAAGATTATCCTGTTATTGAGAATTTCCATTGCATCAAATTCTAAATATTAGTAACATTCCTCTACAGGGAAAATGATGTAAGAACAGGGCAAGACTGTGTTGACCCCGGGCAAATCACGCAGATAGGTATGTGATTATGAAACTCATCTGCTGATTAGTAAAGCCCCGTGGTACATGGAGCTCAGGGGCAGACACTTTCCCAGTAGCTCTTGAAGGAAGAGTTCAGGCTCCTATGAAGCCATAGATGGAAGTTTTATTTGACTCTGTTGCCTTGGTACCAAGGTGGTTATTTTGAAAAAGGCTAAGGAGGAGAACTCACATATAGCAGAGTAGCAGGATGATGAAGTGATGGGATGGGACGGGAATGCAGGCATGAGGGGCTAGCTCAAGCTCCATTTTCTTGTTTACTTTTACAAATGGGGAACACAGGAGTTTCTTTCTTTCCTCTTTTTTTTTTTTTTTTTTTTTTTTAGTGTTAGGGTTAGGAAGTTGAATAATGCTCATAGAAAATTTAAAACTGCAGATGAAGGGCTATAAGTGATTTGAGGATCAAGACATTAAGAAATGATCCTCACAGGCTCACAGGAACCTGTTTCCTTTTTTAATGTTGTCAGAAAAGGTATTTGAAAAAGCAACTAAGGAAGAAAATTCTAGTCAAAGAGGACTGGAAAGAGGGCCCCAAGAGTTTGGTAAACTAGATGAAATTAAGTTTCATTTCTGATTTTACTTGTACATACTTTAAAAACAAATGATTATATTTTAATTGTTGTAAAAAATAAATTACAAATGTAGTCCATCATCATGGAAAGTCAAGCCATGCAGATGTCTATAAAGTAAAAAGGAAAATCTCCCTCCTTTTTTGAAATACTGCTATCATATATCTTTCAAAAATTTCTAATATATATATATGTATAATAAATGTATTTTGGGCTGGGGGCTAATTATATCTGTTCTGCCATTTTTTCCCACTTAATGTTTTATAGATTTTTTCTACTTAATAATGTTTTATAAGATCTTTTCCTTTTTTGGAAAAGTCACTGTCTCTACTTTTTTTTTTTTTTAAATAAAGTGAAATGGAAATCCTATATCTGATATATTTAAAATATTTTCTTATCAACATGTTATCTTAGATAACATTCCACCAACTAGGATAAGATATTAGAGGTAACAAGGTAAGAGTCATACTAGAGGTGAAAAAGCAGATTTCTTAACAGTATGTTTAGTATAATTCCAATTATATAAAAAGTTCATATATACATAGAAAATGATTACAGTCTAGACACTAAAATGAGAATTAATGGCTGTTATCCCAGAATGGTTGGAGTATAAGTGTTTTTTCTTATTATGCTTTTTCTGTATTTTCAGTCATGAACTTTTATTACTTTTAAAATCAGTTAAAGAGTAAATGTAACATAAAAATTGCAATGCACCCAATGAAAAAAGGTCATGTCCAAAGTCTACAGAAGTTAATACCTTCCAATTAGCTTTCACTCCATTCCAAAAACTCTAGAGTAATACAGTAGATCTCGTTTGATTTTCTTTTTTCTTTTTAAGACAGAATTTCACTTTGTCACCCTCGGTAGAGTGTCATAGCTCACAGCAACCTCAAACTCTGGGGCTTAAACTATTCTGTTGCCTCCACCTCCCAAGTAGCTGGGAATATAGGTGCCCGCTACAATGGTCGGCTATTTTTCAGAGACAGAGTCTTGCTCTTGCTCAAGCTGGTCTTGTACTCTTGAGCTCAGGCAGTCCAACTGCCTTGGCCTTGTAAGCGCTGGGATTAGAGGCATGAGCCACCATGTCTGGCTCATTTGATATTCTTAATTGAAGGAATTAAACTTAAGTTCATTTAGTATGAAAAAGTAATCTTTAGCATTATTGAAAGAGTTGATCAGGGCAGTGCCTGTGGCTCAGTGAGTAGGGCACCAGCCCCATATACCAAGGGTAGTGGGTTCGAACCCGGCTCTGACCAAGTTGCAACAAAAAAATAGCTAGGCGTTGTAGCGGGCTGTAGTCCCAGCTATTCAGGAGGCTGAGGCAAGAGAATCGCCTAAGCCCAAGAGCTGGAGGTTGCTGTGAGCTGTGACG
>CAUYQS010132577.1:0-25249 GCA_963574585.1 Otolemur crassicaudatus | reverse complement strand
AAAGAAATAGAAAAACTAGATGGGCACCATGGTGGGTGCCTGTAGTGCCAGTTACTCAGGGAGCAAGAACAAGGCCCTATTTCTACTAAGAAATAGAAAAACTAGCATAGGACACTGGCCCCATATACTGGGGTGGTGGGTTCAAGCCCAGCCCCAGCCAAAACTGAAAACAAACAAACAAAAAACAACTAGATGATAGCTGGGCATTGTGGCAGGCACCTGTACTCCCAGCTACTCGGGAGGCTGAGGCAAGAGAATAGCCTAAGCCCAAGAGCTAGAGGTTGCTATGAGCTGTGATGCCACGGCACTCTACTGAGGGCAACAAAGTAAGACTCTGTCTCTAAAAAAGAAAAAAAGAAGAAAAACTAGCTGGGCATCATGGTGGGTGCCTGTAGTCCCAGTTACTCAGGAGGCTGAGGAAGAAGGATAACTTCAGCCTAGAAGTTTGAGGTTGCTGTGAGCTAGGCTGATTCCACAGCACTCTACCCAGGGTGATAGAGGGAGACTCCAAAAAAAAAAAAAAGAAAAATTCTGCATTCATATATCTCTCTAGGGCTTTCATTGCCTCAGGTCCACACTGAGCTTAATGTCTTTCCCTCCTCTCCTTCCCCAGGTTCCCCATGTCCAACAGGGCTCTGAGCCACACCAGGATTACCTGTGCCAAATCCCACATCAAGCCTGTCAGGTCCCAGCCCTGGCCCTCCTGCCTCAACCTCATCCTCCCTGCCCCCTCCACTAAACTCCACAGCATGGTCTTCTCGCCTGGGTCCCCCATTCTCCCCCTCACTCCACTCTGTTCTTTTAGGTCTCCTTGGTGCCAGGGGTCCTTCTGCACTTGGGCTGCCCTTGCTCTGCTCACAGCCCTTTCCTGGCTCCTAGACCCCTCCCCACAGTCCAGCCCCCACCCCCTGTGAGGGACTCACCTACATGAGGCCCCAGGCAGGTCAGGGCTCCATAAGCAGTACATCCTGGGGACAGGAGGTGGGGGGCACCTGTGGCCCCGACAGGGTCAGTCACAGGTGGGTAGGCAGGGCCTCTGGCCACCCTCTTGTCTCTCTCCACTCCCTCTGCCCATCCTGCTGGCTCACCTGCTCCCCAGGGCAGGGCATCCCCCACCTCCTCTTTCGCCAGTGCAGGTAGCAGACAGCTGCTGACAGCACAAGGGCCACTGGCAGCAACAGCAACAGCAGAGGTGGCTGGGGTGCTGGCGGGGTTGTGTCTTCTAAGGCCCCAGGACTCCTTGGGGGTGGCAGGGTAGAGGGGTCTGGGGAGAGAGAGGAGGCTAGGTGACCAAGGAGAAGGGCTGGGTTAGAGAACGAAGGGAAGGCTGGCACTGGCTATGGGACCTCACAGGGCTGCTGGCCTCTCTATGCCTCAGTTTCCTCACCTATAAAATTGACATAATCACTATAACTACCTCATCAGGTCACAAAAATTAAATGAGGAACATATGGAAAGTGCTTAGAACAGTGTCTGGGACACAGTAAGTTTGTACTTTATTTTTTAATTAAACAAATCTGTTTCTAGTGATTATCTGTTTCTCTTCTTCACCCAATAGTGTGTGAGCCCCATGTGAGCAACAGGGCCCTTACCTGTGTTTTTTTTTTTTTTTGAGACAGTGTCTCAAGCTTTTGCCCTGGGTAGAGTGCCGTGGCGTCACATCTCACAGTAACCTCAAACTCTTGGACTCACAAGTGACTCTCCTGCCTCAGACTCCCAAGTAGCTGGGACCACAGGTGCTGCCACAATGCCTCGCTTTTTTTTTTTTTTTGCGGTTGTCATTGTTGTATTGTTGTTTTAGCTGGCCCCGGGCTGGATTCAAACCCACCAGCCTCAGTGTATATGGCCAGCACCCTACTCACTGAGCCACCAGCACAGCCCAAAATCTGGTTTTCTTTTTTTGAGACAGAGTCTCACTATGTCACCCTCAGTAGAGTGCTATGTAGTCACAGCTCACAGCAACCTCCCACTTTTGGACTTAAGCAATTCTCCTGCCTCAGCCTCCCAAGTACCTGGGACTATAGGTGCCCGCCACAACACCTGGCTGTTCTTTTGTTGTAGTTGTCATTGTTGTTTGGCAGGTCTGGGCCAGCTTCGAATCCTCCAGCCTTGGTGTATGTGGCTGGTGCCCTAGCTGCTGAGCTACAGGCACCGAGCCTTCTCACCTGTCTTATTTATCACCAGAACCTACTACTTAGTGCTCCCTAAATATCTCCATGAGTGAATGGACAGAGTAGGTTCAGAGAGACTACTAAATGTCCCTTTTTTTTTTTTTTGAGACAGTCTCTTTATGTCACTCTTGGTAGAGTGCCATAGTGTCACAGCTCACAGCAACCTTAAACTCTTGGGTTTAAGCAATTCTCTTGCCTTAGCCTCCCAAGTAGCTAGGACTACAGTGATCTTGGTCTTGTTTCACACTGTGCCTCCAATGCCAAGCACATACAACATGGCTGAATGACCAGTAAGGCTAAATATAAATGACAGAAACTTTTGGAAAGGCAGGGAATAAAGCAGTGGTTCTCAACCTTTTTTTTTTTTTCTTTTAGAGACAGAGTTTCACTTTGTCACCCTCAGTAGAGTGCCATAGCATCACAGCTCACAGCAACCTCCAGCTCTTGGGCTTAGGCGATTCCCTTGCGTCAGCCTCCTGAGTAGCTGGGACTACAGGTGCCTGCCACAGCGCCTGGCTATTTTTTTGTTGTAGTTTGGCCGGGGCTGGGTTTAGAACCCGCCACCTGGGTATATGGGGCCGGCGCCCTGCCCACTGAGTCACAGGCACCTCCCAGTTTCTCAACCTTCCTAATGCCGCAGTCCTTTAATACAGTTCCTGTGGGTCTCGCCCCACAGGTTGAGAACTGTTGAATAGAGCAAACGAACACACACAGTAACTGGCAAAATCTAAAAAAGCTGTGTAGATTAGAACAATGTCAATTTTCTGCTTTCGATTTTGTGGTATAATTAATGTTAATGAGCAAAATGTAAGTGTAATACTGGGGAGGCTGGGCAAGGGTTACAAGGGACTCTACCCCTCCTCTGTTCATTTCTTTGCACTTGCCTATGAAGTTATAATTATTCCCAAAGAAAAAGTTAAATAAAAACCCCAACCTTGGGCAGCACCTGTGGCTCAGTGAGTAGGGTGCCAGCCCCACATACTGAGGGTGGTGGGTTCGAACCTAGCCCTGGCCAAACTGCAACAAAAAATAGCCAAGCGTTGTGGCAGGCACCTGTAGTCCCAGCTATTCAGGAGGCTGAGGCAAGAGAATCACCTAAGCCCAAGAGCTGGAGGTTGCTGTGAGCTGTGATGTCACGGCACTCTACCGAGGGTGACAAAGTGAGACTTTGTCTCAAAAACAAACAAACAACCCCCCACCCCCAAACCTTTAACTTGCTAAAAGGTCACAAGCATTTAAAATCCTGGCCAGGTCAGGCATGATGGCTCACACCTGTGATCCCAGTACTTTGGGAATTGAGGCTGAGGTGGGAGGATCTCTTGAAGCCAGGAGTTTGAGGCTGCAGTGAGTTATGAGGTGCTACTATACTTCAGCCTGGGTGACACAGCAAGACCTTGTCTCAAATAATAATAATAATAATAAACAGGCTTAGCGCCTGTAGCACAGTGGTTATGGTGCCAGCCACATACACCGAGGTTGGCGGGTTTGAAACCAGCCGGGGCCAGCTAAACAGCAATGACAACTGTAACAAAAAATAGCTGGGCATTGTGGCAGGCACCTGTAGTCCCAGCTACTCTGGAGGCTGAGGCAAGAGAATTGCTTAAGCCCAAGAGTTTGGGGTTGCTGTGAGCTGTGATGTCACTGCACTCTACCGAGGGCGAGATAGTGAGAGTCTGTCTCCAAAAAAAAAAAAAAACCCTGGGGAAAAAAAATTGAATCTTTTTTTTTTTTTAAACTTTTTAAACATAAGAACTAGGAAATTTGGCTCGGCGCCTATAGCTCAACCGGCAAAGGCGCCAGCCACGTACACCTAAGGTGACGGGTTCAAATGCCCAGCCCGGACCCGCCAAACAACAATGACGACTGCAACCGAAAAAATAGCCGGGCTTTGTGGTGGGCGCCTGTGGTCCCAGCTACTTGGGAGGCGGAGGCAGGAGACTCGCTTGAGCCCAGGAGTTGGAGGTTGCTGTGAGCTGTAATGCCAGGGCACTCTATCCAGGGGGACAGCTTGAGGCTCTGTCTCAAAAAAAAAAAAACAAACAAAAAAAATAAATAAAAGGATTTGTTCTGTGATACTAGGATTAAGTAAAGGCCACATTTAAGTACCTAGAAGACCACAGTGTTGCCTTAAGGCCACAGGTTTCCCCACCCTTTGCAAAAGTTAAAATCTTGGAATTAATAGATGCACAATATAAAATTACAATTAGGTATGCTTTTAAGATTTATAGAAATAAAAGAAGGGCCAGAAATGAGGCTAACAAAAATGACTTGGCAGGCCGGGCATGATGGCTCATGCCTGTAATCCTTAGACTCCAGAAGGCAGACTAGAGGCAGGTGGATTGCTTGGGCTCACCAGGTCCAGATAGGCTTGAGCAAAAGCAAGACTCTGCCTCTACTAAAAATAGAAAACATAATCAGGCATCTTGGTGGATGCCTATAGTCCCAGCTACTAGAGAACCTGAGGCAGGAGGATATCATGAGCCCAAGAGACTGAAGTTGCTGTGAGCTATGATGACACCACAGCACTCTACTCAGGGCAACAGAGTGAAACTCAAAAAAATATATGGCTTGGCAGACAGGGGGAAAAAGAGCAAAATAGAATTTCTAGAAATACAAAATACAATACTTGAAATTAAAGACATTCATTGGAGTAGACACAAAAAAATTAGTAAACTAAATGATAGATCTGAAGCAGCAGAGAGAAAGAAATAGAAAGATTAAGAGACTAATTTAAGAACAGAATAAGATCTAACCGGGAGTGGTGGCTCACACCTAAAATCCTAGCATTCTGGGAGACTGAGGTTGATGGATTGCTTAAGCTCAGGAGTTTAAGACCTCCTCTATACTAAAAATAGTAAAACTAGTTGGGTGTAGTGGGAGGCACCTGTAGTCCCAGCTACTTGGGAGGCTGAAGATGACTGCTTGAGCCCAAGAGTTTGAGGTTGCTGCGAGCTCTAACACCACAGCACTCTACTGAGGGTGAGAAGGTGAGACTCTGTCTCCAAAAAAATTTTTTAATTAATTTAAAAAAGAATAGGGTAAGAAGATCTAATATACATGTAATTAAAGTCTCAGAAGAAAAAAAACATTATAAATAATTGCCCCCAGAAAGCCCCTTCCTGCTTTCAACAGACCATGACTAGCTGTCTCACTCTTAAATTAAGTTACAGCTCCTTTCCAAGCACAGGGAGTTGTCCTCTGAACAACAGGGAGTTGCCTGCTAGACATCTCCTTATCTTCCAGTCCCAAAACTTACCTCATCTCCCTGTCCCAATTACCTGCTAAAAATTTCAAACTTATGGCCTGCCCCTAACGGCTCTTCCCACTAGAGCAGTAACTCCTTATTGGCCATTCTACCATCCCATCACCATTCTGAGATTTCCCCTAACTGGTGGGCTTTTCTTTTGGTCTCTCTTTCCTCTTTTCTCTCCCCTTTGGTGCTGCTCTGCAGTATCCCTCCCTCACCAATAAAGACCTTTCGTACAAGCCTTGATCCTCTGTGAGATCTCTGCCGGTTGAGTGCTACCCTTTCTACAGTGGCTGAGATTTTTTCAGAATAGATAAAACCTCAGATTCAGGAGACACAGTACCAAGGAGAATAAATAAAAAATGAATCCACATTTATACACAGTACCACACAAGCAGATCTGGGTCAGCAGATCTGGGGTGAGCCCCAGGATCCTATGGTTTTAGTACCACCCAGGTGACGGATCAATCAATAGCCTATCAACCACACCTTGAGAAACACTGTAGTCTGGAAAATGAAAAGAAAAGTAAAAAAGTAAAATGGTAGATGGATGAGGTTTAACAGACTCCTATTATAGGGGGAAGCTCTGGAAGAACAGACGCCTGGGGCTCACAAGAAGTCCAGCAGCAGAGAGCAGGTGGCAGCAGAAGTTCACATGCCTATATCATTAAGTGTCCCCACATCAGAAACTGCAGAATAGAAGAGAAAACAACTCTAAGATTAATAACAATATAAATAGAACAGTACTTTCTCATTACATAAAACGTTTTTTCTTTCAACTACTTTTAATGAATAGAAATAAAATAATAAAATAATTTAATCCAGAACCTACAAATCAACCACCGATACACAGACAGTGGGAAGGGTCTGTCTGCAGAAATCCCACCCCCACTCTGACCTACATCATCAATTCCTATTCCTGATCTCTGGGATGTGACTGCCGTGGACCAGCAAAAAGTATTTCTGAAAAATGTGAAATATATCCAGCAAAACAAAGAGTCTTCCTTGGTTAAGTATTGAAAATAATACTGATTATATTCTCTTCTCTTGTAATGTACACAACAGCACATTAAAAGATGTTGAAGGTTCTGCAATAAAGAAAACTATTACTTTTTTTTCTTTGCTGTTAGACTCTGCATCTCCCACCATTATTTAATTAAGGAACTCTCAAAACTACCATGATTTATTATGAAATTCAAGATTTTGAGAAAGTATATTCACTTAAACATTATCTATTCTCTGTTAGATCTTTAGCACCCTGAACAGTGCCTGAAACATAATAAGCACCCAAATGTTTGCTAGATGAGTAAATGAAAATCTTTGTGTGCTGGTAAATGTTTAAAAACCAGCTTAGGGAATGCAGGCAGAGAGAGCCTTCATTTATACGGTTTTGGCAGTGTAAACACTCCTACCAAGGCAGGTCCCAAGCTACCACCATGGCATTTCTGAACATGGAATTGGGAAAAAATACTTATAATCTCACTAGTACAAAAAGATTCTAAGACATCACTGTTTAAATGGTAAAATGTAGCTTATTTAATGCAAATGCAAAATAATACATCAGCAATTTCTGAGATATTCCATTACAGCAGCATAAAGTAGAGTAAGACAGGTACCTATAACTCAAAGGTTAACACCCACTTCTGTAAATAAATCTGAACTGTTCTGCTTATTTAATGCGGCATATTTTAGCTTTCTCTCATCAGGTTGTTAGTGGTTACTTCTTACTGTTAAACGTGATTCTTCGAGCACTCCCCTCTACCTTCTAATCTGCTTTAGGACGGAGAATCTGGTAAGTGAGCTTGTTAGAAAATATATTTTAATTAAATCACTGAGAGCTTCACCTATGAATATAATGGATTAAAAAATAAAACTACCAAAATTGGTGCCAAAAATATAAAATAAACTGAAAGTTTATGCAGATCATAGTGTCCAAATAAAGTACAGAACAAAAACACACAAAATATTCTATCCAATAAAAACTTTGACTTCTTAGAAGCCTCTTGAAACAATTTTTTAAATCTTTTTTTATTAAATAACTATGTACATTAATGCAATCATGGGGTACAGTGTGGTGTTTTCACACATAATTTGAAATATTTTCATCAAACTAGTTAACATAACCTTCATGTCATTTTCTTAGTTGTGTTAAGACATTCATATTCTACTCTTAGAAAGATTCACTTGTACCCTTGTAGGATAAACCATAGAAGGGATCCCTCCAATCACTCTCGCTCCACCCATTCCTCCCCCCCCGCGCCCGTCCCCCCCCCCCCCGTTTTGTGCGGTTATTAGGTTATAGATTTCATATGAAAGTCACATGAAGTCAACATTGTAGTGAACATAAAAAAGAATCTACACATGACCCTATGAAAATTACCTGTAGAAACCAGATGTCACTTACAAAGAAAGAGGAAGAATCAAATTATAGATTTGTTCTAATGAAACAAAGGCCACTGTATAGAAGTGTGGTAACTTTAGTGTAAATCAGGAAAGGTTTGTTTACTCACTTCCTAAAATCTAGGAAGGTCAAATCTTTCATTTTTTGACATCTAGGCCAGTATTTGGTGTATGGTGGGTATTCAACAAATATCTTATGAATGGTTGAATAAGCAATGAATAAAATTTTGGAATGTAATTTGAGAAGTATAAAATCATAATTAAAGTGAATGAGAGAGAGAAAGGAACCATTCTATCCTATTTATTTTATTTATTTTTATTTCAAAATATTAAGGGGGTACAAATGTTTTTGTTACATGGATTCCTTTTGTAGTGCCTAAGTTGGGGCTTTTATGGTGCCCATCACTTGAATAGTGTTTATTGTACTCCATAGGTAGGTTTTAACTTTTCTTCTCCAACTCCCTCCCCTCTTCTTGATTTCTAATGTCTCTTCTTGCCCATGTGTGCCCATAGATTAGCTCCCAGTTATTAGTGAGAACATGTGGTGTTTGTTTTTCCACTCCTGAGATACATCACTTAGGATAGTGGTCTCCATTTCCATCCACGTTGCTGGAAAAGCCATTATCTTATTCCTTTTCATGGCTGAGTAGTATTCCATGGTACACACACACACACACACACACACACACACACAACACTTTCTTAATTTACTCATGAACTGATGGGCACTTAGATTGATTCCACATCTTTCTAAGATAGAAGACCCACTGAGTTTTGAGAAATTTGATTGGAAAGTCGTAATGAAAGCCAGACTAAGAAGGAGCAGACCTGCTGGAAATGTAGGAAGATCTTTCAAATGTCTTCAAATAGGCAGCAGTCTGAGGAGATTGTCGGCTTCTATAAAAAGAAAATGTTTTAGACAAAGTACTTTTCAGAAATGGCCAAGGAGCATTATGGGGACAAAAAGACATCCAAAAGAGTGGAGCAAGCCTAGAGGATAATGGACTAGGAAACCACTTCCTGGGAGCAGAACTGGAAATTAATCAAGGACTGTTCTCTAATTCTAGAGGAGGGAGATCTGGCAATATTTTCCAAATGGGGTGTCAAAATTACTACTGACCAATGCCTACTGTGAGCCTGCATCCCACCAATGCCTACTGTGAGCCCCCATCCCATTCTTCTCTCTTCAGTTTTTCAAAAGGAAGTGATTACTGTAATTATTCTTTCTCTGTTCCAGCAGTGTGTGTTGTGGTTGTTGAAATGACTTGCTATTTCATTTAATAGTTTACAGGTTTCCAGAGGGCACCAGCCACATACACCAGAGTTAGCAGGTTCAAATCCAGCCCGGGCCTGCCAAACAACAATGACAACTACAACAAAAATAGCTGGGCGTTGTGGCAGGCACCTGTAGTCCCAGCTACTTGGGAGACTGAAGCAAGACAAGGTTGCTAGGAGTTGTGACACCACAGCACTCTACTGAGGGTGACACAGTGAGACTCTGTCTCAAAATAAATAAATAAATAAATAAATACAACAAAGAGAACTTCATCTGAACTGATAATGAATTATGAAATATAACTTCCTGCACCCTGAGTGTAATTTCATGTGGCACGAGACTTTGAAAGGTTCTAGGATGAGGGTGTTCTGTTTGTTTGGTTTTGCCTAGGGAAAGTCTTACAAACTAGGAACTGTGGCCAAGAATGTAGGTTGAAATAGATTGAAATTCTGTTTCCAAGTTTTACTCTTTTCTGCATCCACATCCTTGCCATGACCTCATCTGGAGCACCATGTTTTTTCCTGTGCCCATATTTCAACCTTAACCCTATGTCTTACATTGTCTGATTGCAATGATAATGTGCCTGTTCTGGGCCTGACCTTCAGTGGCATTATTATTTTCCTGTTTGCCCTCTTTATGTCTGTGCAATCTCTATGCGAAGAGCTTCCCTGCTGACCTTTCAGCCAAGTGGACTGGGCAAGCCACGCCCAGTCAGACCCCCGGCTTCAAGAAGCGACACCTATCTCATTCCACTCTAGACTAGTTGACCCCAGCTGATGTGCAGATCTATGAGAAGAGCCTATGTTGTTTTAAGCCACTGAGTTTTGGGGGTGTTTTGTTAAGTGGCATCACTGCGGCAAGATGTAACTGATACATAATGTATCCATAGTCCAAAGGGAGCAGGATCAAAGGTAGCACCAGCAGGAAAAAATAAATCCACTAGTGCAGTCACCCACCTGCCCCACTAGACCATCCATTCTAGTTGCTGCCTCTTGTCTGAGTTTATCCTAACCCTTCTGAACCCTTTTTTATATTCAGGTTACTGATATAGGAGTGTTGTGTGCTACAGAGGTCTGGGATGAAACAAAGCAATGTCTTCTGGATAAGTATGCTGAATGAACAGCCATGGTAGAAGTTTTTTACTGTTATTTGAAAATTATTTTTATTTATTTATTCATTTATTTATTTTTTTGAGACAGAGCCTCAAGCTATCTCCCTGGGTAGAGTGTTGTGGCATCACAGTTCACAGCAACCTCCAACTCCTGGGCTCTAGAGAGTCTTCTGACTCAGCCTCCCAAGTAGCTCGGACCACAGGCGCCCACCACAACTCCTGGCTATTTTTTGGTTGCAGCCATCATTGTTGTTTTGGTGGGCCCGGGCTGGATTCGAACCCACCACCTTAGGTGTATGTGGCTGGCACCTTAGCCACTTGAGCCACAGGCGCCAAGCCTGAAAATTATTTTTAAATGAGACAATATACAGGTAGAATTTATGTATTTTGAAGTATCTCTTTTGTTCACCCATCCAGCTCAACCCCTATCCATTTCCAGCTTGCTTACTTCCCCCTGAAGACTGACCTGTGTGGACTGGTCAGTAGGATCCATAACTCTTTGGTTTCTGGTGGTTCTCTGCCAATAACGACCCCTGGGAAGAGATGGAAGGAGACTGAAGTCAGGGTACTTATTCTCCTGGGTCTCCTGGACCCTTCCCTTCAGGGTCATGATAGGCCAGCTATTTCCCTATGTGAATCACTTTCTCTCTCTATGTAATGATCCCTGCAGGACCTTTTCGTGCTGGCTTAGGATAAGGGCCACCTCTCCTCACATGCCAACATGGTCACGTCTTCCCTCTCATTCTCTGGGATCACACTTTTACTTGTAATTTTCCTACTCCCCTCCCATTATGGGCATCTTTATTTAGTGTGTGGAAACCTTGATGGACATAATAAGATCCACAGATTCTAAGGTTTTGCTAGTCAATCTAATCTGAAATAATAGGAAAACAATAATGTATAAAGAAAACGTATTCTTTCTGCACATGCAGACAGGACAAAACTGTTAATTAGATATATTTGCTGTCTCACCTTTTAGTTAACAATATATGAAACTCTAATATTGATGGCAGTTTTATAGAAATCAGGCTCATCTGATTTTTCTCACACATTTTAAATTATACAAAACATACAGTTATATATTTTAGATAACTAATACTTCTATCTGTGATAAACATGTATGCTTTGATTTTTGATGTTCAGTGGCAATTTTTATTTTTAATCACAGATCTAAAATACTTCTTATATTGGAAGTCATCTTATCTTGGAAGTATAGATAGATTTAGAAAGTATTGACTACATTAAAACATTAGCAGAATTTATCCATCAGTTTGGGATCAGACTTTTAAGTTTTTCATTATTAGTAATTCAGGTCAGATTCTTTAGAGAGTCCCATTCTCAGCCAATACTGGAAAAATATAGATGTATATTATCACCAGAAACCTGAACCTTAAATTGAAGCCATGGCAATCTGGTCGTGTTACAGCATGAAGCTGGACGTCTAAGATTGAAATGGATCCACCTAACTTCTTAAGGGAAGAAGTTGAAATTCCCTTAGGGTATTCTTAGAAAATGTAAATTCACTGATGTTGAACAGACCTCGGCATAAAATCCCATACTTTACTTGATGGCACTTTAACACTCTCCTGTCCTAAAGGACGGATAAAGCAGAAACCACCTTAGAAAAGAAAAATGTTTATAGAAAACCCAGTGTCATTTTAAGATTTACTGATGATTATTGCCTGTCAGACTAAGAGAAATTTTTTATGCATTGCTTGGAGGAAAAAAATCCAAAATGTTTATATTGAATAAACTATGGTCTCTCTCTCTCTCACACACACACGTACACGCACACACACATATGTACAAGAATAGTAATTATATTTTCGCAAGACATAAATCACTATGTTCTTTCCGCTGACATATTTGGTTAAATTTATTTCAGAGGCCTGAGCTATAGTTCTGGCTCTGTAGCTGGGTATTCCATACTGGGGGGCAAAGAAAACACTAACTTCAATAAGTTAGGACAGAAGGGAGCAGCAGCAGTGAGACATGGGAAGACACAGGACGGGAGGCACTTAATGCCATTAACTGAGGATGAGCTCATTTCATTCTCTCTCCAGAGTCCCTCCTAGGCTGACTAAGAGATGTCGTTATTCCACCCAGACATCACGGACAATGTTAGAACCCTGTGTCTCAGTATTGAGCTCATTCTGGAAAAAGAACTTGGATCCACATGATTCAAAGCAAGGTCTATACTGTTATACAAAGTGTGTCAAGATCCTCAAGGATGCATTAAAAATAACAAAAGAATATTTTAGAGATTATGTAGAAGATTGCCCATTCATAATGGAAACCTGTCGGTTTAGCTCAGACATGAGAGTGAAATTCAGACTAATACAGTTTTCCAAATGACACAGGCTCTGGGCCACAGAGTCTCCTCTGACTCTTTTTCTTTGATGCCATTTATACTCAATAGGTCATTGAGAACTAATTAGCAGCCTAAAGGTGTCATCAAATGCCCCTCCTTTCCAGTTTTAGGACCGCTACTCAGCCTTTTGGCCAATACGCAGGTACTGGGTAATATGCTCTAAATTAATCCTATAATCCTTGGATTTCCTCTTTCCACTCCCTACATCATTATTAGATTATTAGTACAACCCAGCTTTCAGCCTGTCACTACCTTGCTCCAAATCTTTAACAGTGCTAGAAAGTAAAACCCAAACTTTTCAACTAAGTATTCAAATCCAGTACAATGTTAAACTCTAATGGGATCATAAATAAAAATAATATTCTTACAACCACTAAAATTTAGGTCTACTTAACAGTTTCCAAATTGTGTTTATGAGCGTAATCTCGTTATATCCTGTGAACAACCTTGTGGAAAGGCGGAATTTACTATGAATATCATTATTGCTGTGTTTAATAATGCTGCAGTGGGGGGGAAGTGCAGAAGGAATGTGGCGGAGATAAGCAGGGGCAGAGGCAGGCTTTGCACTGTAGCCTGAGGTCCAGGGCAGGACCTCTGGTTTGTGTGGGCAAAGGAGCCAACTTGTTGGCACTTCAGAAGAGCAAGTGAAGCAAGTGCTTGAATTTCTTGGGACAAACTGGCTCTGTCAGAAGATCAAGGGCCTTTGCTACCAGGAATAATTAACTTACCAGGAAGAAGGTGGCACTGTACGGTTTTAACGTGCATCATTTGGTGCTGTGGTGCGTGGTAGGAGATGAGAATTAACTAAAGAGAAATGGGAGTTAGGGAGGGGAAGCCTGGCAGTGACTTACCAGCTTGAAGATGTCTTTGCACTCTGCCGAACTTCTCACCAGTCCTGTCTTTGTTATTCCTTGACAAAAGACCCCTGACCATTCAGGTCGAGTCCCCCCTAGCTGTCCCCTCCAAATGCCTTGGTACTGTCAATCTCCTTGCCTTTTCTATTATGTTCTGTAAAGGATTATGGTTAGCCTTAGATTACAGGATTCCTACAGGAGGTTGTAAAAGTCCTCCTAAACAGAAACAAGAACTGACCAAAACAAAAAGTAGGATAAGAGGAATCCACTGATAGTTCCACCTCCATAGTCCATCATCCACATCTAAATAATTTGCTTAGCTAATTATCAGTATTAATCACTGGTGCAAATACTTCATGCCAAGCCTCTTCATGAACTGCTAACTAGATGTCAGATGGCCCACCTTTGTATCAAGTGCCCACCCTTAGTGCAGTAAGTAAGCCTAACCAAGAATCTTAGGTGAAGCAGTTATGGCTAGAAGAGGGAGACGGATGTGGCGGCCTCCCGAGTTACACGTCCAGTAAATGTGTCTCCATTAGTCTTTCTACTGTGTCCCCCACTAGTCTTTCGACTGACCCACATTTTTATCAGTTTTTCAAAGAATAACTCTTACCTTTATTTCCATCCTGGAACTTTTCTGACTAGGCCCAGGTCACAGCATTGTGCAGTGTCAAGAATATGAAGTGTAACATTCATGACACAGACCTCACAATTATCATAAAATTCATAACTTAACTTCTCAAACTTAAATGTGCACAAGGATCACCTAGTAATCTGACAGAAATATAAATTTCTGGGCCCCAGTCCCAGAGATCTGATTCAAGAGGTCTGAGCTGGGCCTCAGAATCTGCATTTCTGGCAGGTGGTGGTGATACTTACTGCCTGTCCATGGAACACACTTTGAGCACAGCCTCTTAGCTACGTGGGTATAGGCATGTGGTTTAGTTTCTATCTGTAAAATAAAGGTGCTAGCAATATCCATTTCCCTGGATGTGGCACAATTTATAGGAATCAAAATATATTCTGCATTGGCTATATAGCACAATAAAAATTAATTGGTTCACTTTCCCATTCTCTGATCTTTTTTACTTATTCAGTCAACAGTAATAATTCAATGTCTGTTATATGGTACCTCCTTAAAATTAATTTAGCACTGATATAAATTTAAATGGTGATATGTTATGATTCTTCAATTAGGCTCCAAGCCACTCAGGAGAGCAGCATAGTACCACTACATACAGCAAGCATTTTTTGGCCTTCAGTGAAGAAGCAGTGAGATGCCAGAGCTCAGAGCCCAGGCATGGCACTCAGTACCTTGGTTTGAATAGCAGCTCTGCAACTTAGCATCTGGGTGACCTTACACAATTTATTTAGCCTCATTTTCCCTCAGTTACTTCCTCTATAAACTGGGGATAAGAATATTTGCACCATCAGAGAACTAGTGTATTACAGGAGGCCCTCCATGCAGAGTGCAGGGAAGGGTGCTTTATACATAGTCAGAACTACATGGGTGTTAGTTACTCAATTCATTTTGTAATGACTCCCAATAGAATGATTAAACATTTTAAAAGACATTAAATCTGAATGTTAAGATAGTATAAAATGCTTTACTAGAATACAGTTATTTATGGTTTCAAGTATTAGAAAGTAAAGTTCAGTTTTCATTTTTTTCTGGGTCCTTTGTTCACAGATAACATTTGCTAACTATTGCTACATATTTAAAGAGAGTTAAAAGTGTCTATAAGTTCTTCAGACTTACTGTAGCTACCAGTATCATTATCTTTCCTTCACAATGATACACAACTACTTTGCTGAGTGCTTTCCTGAACACAGGCTTTCTATAAATTATAAAACATGGCTTGGGGTTTGACTAAGAAAGAAAAGTGTATATAAAAGTTGGGAACTATTGGCTCGGCGCCTGTGGTTCAAGCAGCTAAGGTGCCAGCCACATACACCTAAGGTGGCGGGTTCGAATCCAGCCCGGGCTCGCCAAACAACAATAATGGCTGCAACCAAAAAATAGCCAGGCACTGTGGCGGGTGCCTGTGGTCCCAGTTACTTGGGAGGCTGAGGCAGGAGACTCGCTTGAGCCCAGGAATTGGAGGTTGCTGTGAGCAGTGAAGCCATGGCACTCTACCCAGGGAGATAGCTTGAGGCTCTGTCTCAAAAAAAAAAAAAAAAAAAAAAAAAAAAAGTTGGGAACTATTGACTCAGGTGTTCTATAAACACAATGAGTGAATCATTCAAATATATCCACCACCACCACCACGTTTCTTTTATTGCTTTATAGCTATTTATTTATCTCCTTGCTAACAAGTAACTTATTTGATCATAAGCATTTTACATTTTCCATAAGCCAGGAAAAGTGTGGATGTCACAGCAAAACAAACACAGTTCTTAGAGTCCAACATCCCTGCATTTCAGAGAGATGTCCTTCAAACCAGCTTTATGAACTTGAGAACGTTCATCAATGCTTCTGAGTCTCAGCTTTCAAAAAGAGGAAATAAAATAAAACTTGTGGATAGTATCACTTGCCATCCAGTTTCATATCATAGTAAAGTTGAAATTTGATTATCTATATAAAGCCACTTGGCTGAAAATATATATTCAATTAATAGTAGTTACTCTTCTTTTTCTTGTATTCTTGGCACCTACCTTGGTGAGTAATACCATGTAGGCACTTGAAATGTTTCTTGAAATAACAAATGTTTAAATTCAGGAACATCGCAGTGCTTCCTTCTCAGTGTTGACTATTTCCAGAACTCAGAGTGTTCACTAGCATCAAATCAGCAAGTCAATCCTGGTTCTCCCCACCTCTTCGTAGAAAATTATGATAATTACAGGTCACCTTATAGTTCATGAAGAATGTCTGACTTCTTTCTGAATTAGTTCAGCTAAAAGACCCAAGCATATCAGAAATTTTAACTGTAGTAGAATTCTCATAGTTGATCACCTGCTTGCACTGACCACCTCCTTAAGCAGACCTAATACCCATAGAGCAGACATGCACTACTCGTATGTATCAGTTTAGGAGGCCTAGTTCCTTATATCGGCCACGCCTGTATCTTGACCAGTTAGTTATAGTCCCTTGGGTGGCCAACTTACAGAGGTTCTACTCTCTATTCTTTGCCCCTTCCCCAAATATTTTACCTACCCGATTTTGCTTATCTCCATGGGAGGCAACAAAAGTTATTTTATTGCAATAAAATTAACCTCATTTAAAAACAGTTTCTGAGGGAATTCCAAAACAGTATGTGCTAGACTGAGCATACTTACAGCTTTTAATTCTTTGGGCAAGTTATTTAAAATACTTCTGGCCCTCAGATTTCACATGGGTCTATTAGGAAACTGTGTTACAACAGGATTTACATGTCTCCCTAGCCCTTTCCTGACCATTTCTTTTTATTCAATATATTTCAATATTGAAAACATCTTAATTGCCCTTATTGCCCATTTCCATAGTCAAAATATTTATCGCTTCAGATTTCTTCTTTTCTGAGGGTCCCATTCTTGTAGAGAGTCAGTATGGATATGTTAGAACTAGAGAACTGTGCGTTCAAATCCAAATTCACACACCCTTCCCGTAATATAGTGCTGGGCCTGGAAAACAGCTGCCCAGCCATGGCAGCACTCACTTAGGTGTGACCAGGTGTCAAGCTCTTTCCAAAGGAATGAATGTCAAGATAGGTCAACAGTGGGCCTGCCCTCTCCCCTCACTCCTCCCCATGTGCTCATGGCATGCAGATGACTTCAAGAGCCCAGGAGATGGCAGCTGGATCACTATGTAGGAAAAGGTTTGGTCCAAAAGGAAGCAACTGAACCACACGCTGACATACATACATGCACGAAAAACAAATGTCTGTTGTGTTAAGACACCAAAATTTGGGAGTTTATTTGTTAGAGCATAAAGGGGCCAAGGCCTTTGGCCCCCTGAGGTTTCACACAAAAAAATCACCTCACAAAAGCAAGATTTACTGAAGAAAATGCACACTAATTTATCTAACATGCCTATATAAGAGCCTTCAGAATGAAGATACAGAGGAAATAGTCCATTTTTATGCTCAGATTCAACAAAGTGTGTACAGTTGTTTAGGAATATAATCAGGCAAAAATAATATAATCCAATAAATAGACTGAGTGGGAATCCAACAGGCCTCTCCGAGCAGCGTTCCTCCTTCCCATGTGGGGCAGGACCCCGTCTGCAATGGAGGTCTTATGACCTACAGTCAAAGGAAGCAACTCAGATATTTGCTTTATGGCCATGTTTTACGCAGAATTTAATGACTGGCTTTTGAGAAAATGGATTCTGGTTTCTATAACCTGCCTTGGGGAAGCGAGATTCTAGTTTCTGTGGCTACTCTCAGGGGAGAATGGAACCGAGACAGGAGGTCAGGTTGCAAGAAAGCTTTTACTTCTGAGGCTTCTGCTGAGGTCTTCATTTTGGGGTGTGGTTTTCGGAGCCCCAGCAAACACCTAGCATTAACCTAATGAATACCATATGTTAAATAGCCTTAAAAACACATAGCCTCTTCACATAAGGCTTCCTTATACATTTTCAGCCTTCAAATTGTATGGGAGGAAGAGGGTGCAGAACTATTTAATCTGCTCTGCCATCCTACATACTAACTGCTAGTGTTTTAAAAATGACACACAAATGGGAACATTCAGCATTTCTTGAAAGTTTGGAGGATTTGCGCACACCATAGCCATGTTCCTACAATGCACCAAGCAGCCTCCAGTGAGGACCAGGTGTTGAGAAGGCTCTTGTCACTTCCCACCATCTCCTCGAATCTTTTCATGATACTTGTTTCTAACTTTACAGATGCTGTCTGTCAGAATCTAGCCAGGAAGGCAGAAACCTATACAGAAGCATAGAGAACGAGGTACAAAGGTGACAGAGGAAATGAGAGTATCACAAGGCTGCTGTGGCATAATCACAAGGCTGCTGTGTCACGGTATTAACACAGCATGAAACTAAGGCTAACACTTGGCTGGAGAAGCCAGCAGGAGACGATGTTGCAGGAGCCCAAGGCCATGGTTACTTGGGTGCTGGCAGCCATTAGAGATGCACCTGCTGCTGGAAAAGGAGCCAGGCAGGCAGTGACGGGGGAGAGCAGAGCTGCCTTGACTTCCCTGCTTAGTCTCCCGCTGAGTTTTCTGCTCTCCAATCTCCTGGCAGGGCCTTTGGCTTCACCCTGCTGGAGGCAGCTGACTCAGGAGCCTGGGAAATATGCCCTACATGGGCAAGACCTTCTCTGACACAGAGCAGAACAGGGAAAGAAAGAGCCAGAGATCTGAAGGCGAACATACCACCACATGGGAATGTGTCTGCTCTATCATTGACATTGTCTGCCCGATCTCTGCCCATATTTCTGTTCGCATGTCTGTTGTGGGGCAGGGAGGCAAAACTTTCAGTTTTGTTCTGTTTTTTCCAGAGGAGTAGTGACTGTTTCACTTCTTTTTCTTCCTTATTCCAATGCACTAGGATTGATGAAACTACATATTTAGTTACATATGTTAAACTACATTTTTATATAGCATGCAAATACTTTCCCTATCTTTGGGATTTATGTCAGGGTAAAATTAATAATACATATAATAATAATGGCTACCATTCACTGAACGCCTACATTGTGTGGCTAATTATAACAACAGTATTGTGATGTCAGTATTATTCCCCTCAATTTATTCAAGAGAAATCGAACTAAATCCCAGGTAGGTTAAGGCAATTTCCAAGGTCACCCGGCTGACAGTGGCAGAACGGAATTCTATCCCAGGTCAGCTAGACTACTTCAGACATTGTTTCATTATTTCCATTATTTATTCTGCCACTCGAATTAATCTTATTTCCTCTTCCTGTGGCATTCTAAATATTCTTACCCTGAATGTTCAATAACCACCTACCTATTGTTTAGATGTCAGAGGGTTAGGATTGCACAATACAACTCAGGGTTGTATGTACAAGAGCAAACACACGGTTTAGCTAAGGACCTTCTTTCACAAGGTCAAACACATATGTAGGAAAGAAAAGTTGGACTAGAACTTTTTTTAAAGAAAAATGGGAATTCTAATTCAGGGTCTACCAATAGATTCCTTCCAACATGTACGCCCTTACCTCCCAGAGAAGTAGATACTGAGGGAAGCAAAGCAACCCAACAGAACATGGAGATAAGCTTCAGGCATGGAAAGAGGCCATGTTGGCATTGTGACAGAGATAAAATAATAATGTGCCATAATAATTATAGTTTTTGTTAACTCAAAATTTAAATATGTATACATTTACTTTTATCCTCTTGTTATTCCTTATTTAAGCCACTAACCCAATTGATAGCCCAGTGAGTACCACAGTACTTGGCTTTACAAAGTCTGACAATAAAATTCAGCTCATAGAAAGGCTTAATTTTAGATCCTTTCATATTTGATTTTTCTGCTGTATTTCCCATTGCTGAGCACTCCATTCTTTGGGACACTCTGTCTTTCCATTTTGTTACCAGACACCACCCACTCTGGGCGCTCCTGCATCTTGAGCAGACTTATCAAAAACATTGGAGTGTCTACTGTCATCCCGCTCAGAGGCAGCTCGAGGAGGTAGCTAGTGGCAGGCTCTGGAGTGGATGGCTGGGTGTAAATCCTGACTCTTTCACTTACCATCTCTGTGACCTTACACTGGTTTCAAACTTTTCCCTTGTTAGACTCTTGTGATTTAGAAAATACATTACAACTGAGAAGTTTAATTTTTGTATCTAATCTAAAAAAGGCTCTAGATCAGTGGTTCTCAACCTTCCTAATGCCATGACCCTTTACTACAGTTCCTCATGTTGTGGTGAACCCCAACCATAAAATTATTTTTGTTAATTTAAAGGGTCGTGCCATTAGGAAGGTTGAGAACCACTGATCTCAATGTTTACTGAACCTGTATGAAAATGTTCATACTTGATAAGCTTACAAAGTGTCTGCTCAATGACTAATTAGGATTTTTTTGGTTCCACATAACAGAAATCCTCTCTTTGGACCTACTTCTAGAGAAAGGGTGTTTGTGTGTTTGTAAATGAGGGTGCCCAGAGATAACATGTTTCTCAGGGAGATCCCAGGCTCTGCCAACTGAGGGAGATCAGAGAAGCAGGTTCATTTATCTACTGGGCTGCCCACACTCAGGCTGTATTCCTGGGTGGGGTCCCCCTCACAGGGGCATCTGGGCTTTGTGCCTTTTTACATGGTATGGGTGAGGGTGTCAGAAGGTGGGGAGAAGAGGTCAGGAAGTAGAGAGAGAAGATACTGGATTCTTGAGGAGAGCCTCTCCTGGAACCTCCAGCAAGCCTTCCCTGCTTGCTCATTGGCCCACATTGCCCTAGAGCTCATCATCCCTAACTAGTGATAGATTACCATAATTAATTAGCCTAATTTGTTTGGGGTGGGGGAATGAGACTCAGGAAAATACACAGTGCCAAACTTCTTCATTTGGAATAGTAACAACTTCTCAGGAACTAGAGACTGTGGTTAAATAAAATATATTTTGTTTTTAAAAGAATTCATAATCATGTGTTCAGGTCATGTGCTGGGAACTTCTTCGCAGCTAGTTAGGAGACATTTCCATTTAGATTATCATTTGAATGTGATCAATGATTAGATTATGTTAATCTCTGGATTGCAGGAAAGATAGAAAAAAAATTATCAATTGCCTATTTATATGTGACCAATAAAAATGGAGGCAACTAAAAAAAAAGCAAAACATTCTGTAATTAACACACATTTCCCTCTTTAGGTACATCAGCTAGAAGAGATACTTCACACAAGCATTCAAATGAGAAGGCAAGTAAAATTAGAGTGGAGTACGAAAACAATGAAATTCTCTAGAAGTATGTCCATATTCATAGTAGAAAAAAGCAAGTGTACCTTAGTTACCTAGGAATATGCAAATGAAAGAAAACTAGCAAGATTATAAAGCTCTAGAAAAACTTTGTAGACCTTTAAACATTCCCAAGATGGTTGTGTCATGTTTCAAAGATAACTTGGATTTACAAACTAATTTTACAGGTCAATGAGGTTGTCTACAATTTTACAGAATTATCGTTAATGAATGTGAAAAACATGGGAGGCCGAACAAATTTGATTTTAGTAATCTGAGATATACTCTTAAAAGTTAAAAATTAAGTTGCTTTGAACATCCTCATGCCCTCAGAAAATACAACTGGAAGAACTACAATTTAGGAGAAATGATGAAACGTTATTTTATTATGAAAAAATATCCAATCTAGCCATGAAGGCATTGATGTTAGGTATAGTCATGTTTAATATCTATATTAATCACCTGAACATAAGAGTAAACAATATGTTAATGAAATTTGCAGATGATACTAAATTGAAGGGTGCTGTTTAATGACAAGATAGCGACATGATTCAAAAGAGTTACATGGAAGCAAAAATGACCCTGAACTTCATAAATCATACTTATACAATGGGATTAAATAATTTTGTAAAATTCGCTCAATGAAAGGAAAAGTAAGGGATAAGTAATATATGTAAAGAATGTGAGAAGCCACTTAAAGCAGATTTTGACTTTAGTAATAATGTGATGGAGTCAGAAACTAGTACAGTGTTTGAGGACTTGGTATGTTACGCATACTATTTCTCTATATAATTCTTATGAGACCCATATTTGAATGCTGAAAGCAATTTTGTATTTACCAACATACCAAATATAGAAAAATGGGATTAAAAATATCTGAGATGAGATGGGCAATAAAAATGATTAAGGATTCAGCCTGATGAACTTCTAAGAAAAGATTAAAATAATTAATCTTGTTGTCTGAAAACCCCAGCACAGGAAGCACAAAGGACAGTTAGTAATAACTTTCTTCACTAAGGAAGAGCATGGTAAATTCCATTTATTCAACATGCAAAACATTTCTTTGAATAATCCAGATTGAGATTATTTCATATTTGTCATTAAAACGACAATCACAGTGGCATTTCTGATGGAACATTAAAGAAACAGTTGTATGCAATTACCTACTATGCAATCATTTAGAATATTCTAGGAAACGTGTGGAGAAGGAAAGTGATGAAATAAAAATCAGCTACAATAGGAATAACAGCTGAAGAGTCAAATAGTCGTCCGGAAGGAATCTTGACAATACTGCTTTGGCAATGAGAACAGATGGAGGTTTCCTAATTGATTTTTAGGAAGGCTACAAAACCACTGAAGTTGGGTTTGTCCCCTGTATTTTCTCTTTCCACTCCTTCATTCTTCAAAAAACTTCTATGCTTATCCTAATCAGTAATTGTCTTGTGAAGTAGTACCTTATTCGTAAAATATTTACTTTTTTTGGTATGCTTATGCATTAATTTGTTTTAATCCTGGGGAATACAGACATCAAATAATTTCAAACAAGACTGTATTAAAAAATAGAACGACTCTTGTTCTCTATCTACAGGGCTGTTCATTAGCCTTCACAGGGAGAGTTAATTTCACTGACAATGACAAAGGGGTTTTTATCCACATTTGCGGCAATGGAGCTTTGACATTTTATGTCAGAGTCGAAGGTAGGGTGACCAGCAAAGACAATGGTTCCAACAGGTCATTAAAAGGCACATTTCTGTCACATTTCTTCTTCAGTATCCATCCCTAACCCTAGCTGACTTGCTCCCGAGGTATATACAGATCAACTCTTAGGTAAAATGCAGCTAACTCTGGCCAGTTGCTGAACACTGTACATTGTGTCATAAAGCTGTGCTCCTGCATTTTAAATATTTAGAAGGAAGAAAAGGAGACACTCCATTAAAAATCTAGTTTAGAAGGGTCCAGAAAACTGCTGAGTTAGTTACCATCTAACCTTTCTTATGATATGCCTGCAGGGCTAAGTTCAGTGACTCACACGGCTTCATGGTTTGTCTCTTCCAAATCTTTACACTGCCATTTATGGCCACTCTTGCTCAACATACACACACACGATGATTTAGCCACAGCAGAAAACTTGATATTTCTCAAATATGTTATGCACACATCGTTCCCTCTATTTAGAATGATTTTCTTCTGTTGATGTGTTTAGGACATTTTTGATGATCTTTCCAGGTGCAGTTAAGGTGCCACCTCCTATCCAAGACTCACAACACCTTTTCTTAACCACCTCTCCTATTCACTCAGACACAATTGGTCACTATTTTCTTTGTGTCCCTACATCACTGTTATGATCACACTAATAACAACAGTAGTCACAAATTCAATTGCAGGTATCATTTATCAGGTACCTAAATGTGCCAGGCACTGTAGTAGGTATTTTCTACACAGTATTATCCTTACAATAACACCTGCAAAGAGGTATAGTTCTCTCCAGGAATAACTCAAGGCCCAGAAAAATTGAGAAGTGGATTCGAAGTCCCAGGACAGTTGGCAGAACCATGTTTACTCTATCCACTACAAATCTTCACTCTTTTTACATGATCATCTGGTCATTTCTTTACATCTTAATTCTTGCCCCAATACTTATATCAATAATTTTTGTGAGAAAGAGATGTGGTGTTATTTTTAAAAAAACCAAGCTCTGCAGCCATATTGTTTGATTCTGAATCCTTTGGTGCTCTTACTAGCTGAGTGAACTTGAGTAATGGATTTAGCCCTCTGTGCATCTGTTTCCCCCTCTATAAAGTGAGGATAAGACTCCTACCTCCTAGGATGGTTTTGAGATTAAATGAGTAAATGATACATATAAGCACAGGAGAACCTGCCTTGTTACAAGGACTCCCTACCTGTTACCTGTGTTCAGGTACCTCTCCCTTGTCTTGACTGAGAGCTCTTCAAAAGCAGGAATCATATCTCTCATTTTTTCATCTCTTCCACCTAGCACAGTGTCTTACAAACACCAGCATCTTGAAATGTAGAGTAACAAAAGTAGATTTATGCCAATGACGAGTTAATGTGTTGCGGGGTGTGGATGGACAGGAAGGGGAAGCCATGTATATGATACGAACATGTGGTTTCTCTGAGTCACCGTTGCCTGACAGGGAAAAAAGAGAAAAACCTGTCAGCCGCAGTGGACTCTAGCGATCCATAATTGAACTCTTCCAGGTGGGAAGCCACGATATATGCTGCAGAACCAATTTCCCCTTGCAAAAGGGACTGAACAGATAGTGAAAACTCTTAAGAGCTGAGAAGGCATGCTATAAGGTGTTAGGAGTTGCTCCCCAGCAGCTGATCCCCTGTCCCTGACCCTGGGGCCACAATTCTGCTTCTTTATGCTGTGTCTACACCTGCAACCTAGAATTGGCCTCTGCTGAACATAATGGGGGAAAAAAACTTCCCATGAGCAGGGATCTGCTTCAGTGATTAAGGTCAACAGACAGTCTAATGTTCTTTGCTCCTTTGCTTGCTGTTCTGACCCGTTCTGTTTTTACACATTCCCTGATTTCTGGTTACTATCCAGAATTTCAAACTACCTCATCTTAACTACCTCTGAACTGCCCCCCCCCACCCCCCGTTCTTAGTTCCTTCTGCCCTGTTTTCTGTCCTCTTGCCTGGCAGCTGACTCCTGAAATACATTAACACATTAATATTTATCTTTGTCTTGTTCCATGCTTGATAGAACTTCCTAATCCTAACTCTCTGTCCAGCCCAGCAGCACTGGTGACAGCCATAGCTTTAAGGAAATAAATTCATACCTCTTCTTAAATTATACATTTTTATTTTTTTTTTTTTTTTTTTTTTTTTTTTTTTTGAGACAGAGCCTCAAGCTGTCCCCCTGGGTAGAGTGCTGTGGCATTACAGCTCACAGCAACCTCCAACTCCTGGGCTCAAGCGAGTCTCCTGCCTCCGCCTCCCAAGT